>JACCPG010005687.1:0-28507 GCA_016069955.1 Drepana arcuata
GTGATTAGTCACACCACGAGCTTTACGGTGAAGGAAAACATCGAGGAAACCTGCATACGTCTGAGAAGAAATTCAAAGGCGTATGTATAGTCGTGCTTGAGTAACGGCGATGGAGTCGCCATCTGTCACGTTGGCACCTAATATACCTCTGGCGGAAAGTGGGTGTGTGGGTATTACCCATACACCTCTGCCTACCCCTTCGGGGACCCTTGTGGGAAGGCGTGAGGATATATTATATTATTATTAAGTAAGTGACTAGCCACACCACGACCTTTACTAGGAAAGGAAAACATCGACAGGAAATCTTCATACGTTTGATAAGAAATTCAACGGCGATGAGCTCGTTTCCATCAATTTCATTCAGCCGTTCTGACGTGAAAGAGCAACAAACATCTTTACAAACTTTGGCATTTGTTTTAACCCATAGCAGAAAGTAATAATGAAATCCAATTTTAGTGCGGGAGTGCGGGTGACGCCGCTGGGCAGTGCTAGTAGTCTATCTATACTAATATAATAAAGAGGAACGATTTGTATGTATGTTTGTTACGAATTGGCTCAAAAAGTAATGGACCGATTGGAAAAATTCTTTCACCATTGGAAAGGTACATTCACCCTGAGTGACATCCCTACTAATCCCTACTAATATTATAAATGCGAAAGTAACTCTGTCTGTCTGTTACCTTTTCACGCCTAAACTACTGAACCGATTTAAATGAAATTGGTACAGAGATAGCCTAGAGCTTTAGGAAGGACATAGGCTAATTTTTAATGCGAATAAGGGTTGTAAAGGGTTGCAATAGGAGATGAAAGTTTGTATGGAAGTTACGTTATTTTTGAAGCTAGAAGCTTGAAACTTATTTTTTAGTATTATTATACACAGTACCGTCTTTACCATAAGGGCACAAGGGGCCAGTGCCCAGGGCCGCCATCCTCAGAGGGCCCCGAAGGGCCGACAATTTCTCTCACATTTAATCTCAAAATACTCATTACACTTTTCTCAATGCCCGAATATCGATTATTTTCAGATTTATTCGAATCAATATATTTATTGTATTATATATATTTATTATAATATAATCAATAAATTTGAAAGAAAAAGAATTCGCAGCTCACGCCTCACTTTTTTTGAAGGACCATCATCATCAGAGACTTTCCAGTTGAGAGGCAAGGAAAAGTTTCGTGTAGATACTTTCATTCCCATAATTGACACATTAATTACACATTTAAAAAAACGTTCGGCAGCATACAAAGAAATTGATAATCGATTTAGTTTTCTTTGTCAGTTAACAACAATCGAATCTGACGAATTGACCAAAAAATGCAACGAATTTGCAGAATTTTATCACGAAGACATTAATGCATATGAGCTCAAAACAGAATGTTTTCATTTAAGCCAATATTTAAAAAATATAGCAAAGCCATCAGCGGATTTTAATATCTCAGTTTTACTTAACTTAATAAAGACTGATAAATTAGAAGAAACTTTTCCAAATGTTGATGTTGCTACAAGAATATTCCTTTGCCTAATGGTTACCAATTGTAGTGGGGAGCGCTCATTTTCGCAGCTTAAGAGAATTAAAAACGAATTGCGAACATCAGTGCTACAAGAACGACTAAATAATTTGTCAATTATGAGCATAGAAAGTGATATTCTTCAGGAAACTGAGTTCGATAATTTAATAGAAGATTTTGCTCAACAGAAATCTCGAAAGAAACTATTACCGTAATTTCGCATCATACTAATATCATTAAGTATATTAGATTAGATTACCCATAATAAAGCAGATCACAGTAAAAAAATGTATTTCACTTTCTTTACATTCCAAAAGGGCCCCAAATTCTTTTGTGCCCAAGGGCCCCAGCACAGTCTAAGACGGCTCTGATTATACATATAAATTAATATTACATTCTAAGCTGGTAAAAAAATTACACTTTATTTCGAAAAAAAATGCTGCCTTATATCACTTTTCCGCGCAGACGAAGTCGCGGGCACAGCAAGTAGGCTATGTTTTCTTTTATAAAAAAAATTATGTCCACCCGCGCGAAGCCGGGACGGACTGCTAGTAATATATAAAATTATATTTAACGTTTCTGTAAACAAGATGACGTAATGGAAGTCTGGCAAGGTCATTGTTGCAATAAAGAACAAGTTTTGGTCTCTTGCTAAATTTTATTTTGATTAAACTTCATCGTACAATACATATAGCTTAAGAGCCGTGGTGGCCGAGTGGTTCGAGCAGTTGCCTGCGACGCAAAGGTCGCAAGTGCGAATCCCGACTGTACCAATGGGTTTTTCTGAACTAAGTACAGTGATTAGTCACTCCACGAGCATTACGGTGAAGGAAAACATCGAGAGGAAACCGGCATACGTCTGAGAAGAAATTCAAAGGCGTATGTATAGTCGTGCTTGAGTAACAGCGATGGACTCGCCATCTTTCACGTTGGATATTACCTATACACCTCTGCCTACCCCTTCGGGGACCCTTGTGGGAAGGCGTGAGGATATATATATATCACCTTGAGGCCATTGGTATATTGCATTTACGGTTAACTTCTCAAACTAATCAAAGTATGCGTACTATGAAATGTAATACATACATACATATCATCACGCCGAGTCCCTAACAGGTTAGGCAGAGAGTATAGAGCGCCAGTTCTCTCTAGACTTACATACCTCTTTCGCTTCAACCACATTCATCAGTCTCTTCATACATGCTCGTCGGTTTCGCTTTCGAGTACTCTTAACGTTCCCGTCCTTGAGCGTCCGATCGATTTGATCCAGGTAGTTGGAACGTGGCCTTCCTCTGCCTCTTCTTGTAATGTAATACCGTAATATTAACTCAAATTAAACAAAAATAAAAAGAGATTGAACCCGCGCACACCTCAGGTGGCAAAACCAAACATCAACAGTCACTCGTTAATTAATTTATATAAGTTAATTAACAATTAATGTTTTTATGTTGACACAAAAACGGCTAGTTGTTATTATTGTGCATATTTGAATGTAAATTTTGGCCAAGCATGAATATTCATGCTTCATTTAGCTTTATATTAACGATAGTGCATGAATATTCATGGTTAGGTTAACAGAAAAAACGGATTTGAACCCTCTGGAAATGTTCAAATCAAATTTAGAATTCTATGTCATGAAGTGAAATTAAGTTCGTTTGAACTTTTACCATCGAGATTCAAAAACAACAACCATTGGTACAGACGGGATATAAACTTGCGATCTTTGTGTCGCAGGCAACTACTCGAACCACTTGGTCGCCACGGCTTCTTAATTTTATTTTAATGGCGATATAATGATCACATATCGCCATTAATACATTTGTACTGAGTTTCACTATCGCAAAACACTATCCCCTGTGTCGTAACATACAAAACGCTAATATACTTTTTATTCTCAAAGTGTTAAAGTTTAATTTGATTTGCAATTTTCGGATCGCCGTGTGTGTTCGACAATGAAGAAGGATTTACATAATTTTGCTTACAATGGTATGGGGATCGACTTTTAATACGTTTTATTTGGAAAGGTTTCCGAGATGTGCTGTTTTATTAAATACAATCGAAAACAAGAAGTTGTGTACATAAATCTAATCTTCAATTCAGAATTGAAATGAAATATATCCTCTCGCCTTCCTACAAGGGCCCCGAAGGGGAAGGCAGAGGTATACCCACACACCCACTTTCCGCCCGAGATATATTTTAGGTGCCAACGTAACAGATGGCGAGTCCATCGCACTAAATCAAGCATAACTTTGCTTTTGAATTGCTTCTCAGTCCAATGCAGGTTTCCTCTCGATGTTTTCCTTCACCGTAAAACTCGTTGTGTGACTAATCACTGTACTTAAGTTCAGAAAAACTTATTGGTACAGTCGGGATTCGAACTTGCAATCTTTGTGATGCCTCTCGAACCACTCGGCCACCACGGCTATTATTTATATATTAATAAAATTAATATAACTTTCAAATACTCCCAAGGAGCACGCTGATAAATAAACAATGTATGTTTACATTAAAATTCACCAAATACGAAACCAAAGTCTAGACGAAGTTGGCAACACCAAGCTCCGAGCCGAAGGAGAAAACTTCCAGTTAGTTAAATATGAAGAAGTTAATGAGTTTCGATAAGTTAATGGAGGGGCTGAATTTTACATATTCAGGTTCGCTGCGGGCAAGTTCGGCTGGAGTCATAACACCCTGCCCGTATACGTAGGTAGGTACATATTTATACCTATGCGAACTTGGTCTTGACTCCAAGTTCGTAACTAAATAATATACAATGTTACTCCACACAATGAATTTCATCTAAGCTGTAATATTTCGCGCGAGCGATACCCCTACTGTTGCAAGTGGACATTGATAACCGCTTACCGTGGCAGGAGGCATTCATTAAAAAAAAATGTGTCTATATAAAAACAAGATCTAAGTTAGTAAAATAATATATCCTCACGCCTTTCCCACAATGGTCCCCGAAGGGGTAGGCAGAGGTGTATAGGTAATACCCACACACCCACTTTCCGCCAGAGGTATATTAGGTGCCAACGTGACAGATGGCGAGTCCATCGCCGTTACTCAAGCACGACTATACATACGCCTTTGAATTTCTTCTCAGACGTATGCAGGTTTCCTCACGATGTTTTCCTTCACCGTAAAGCTCGTGGTGTGAATAATCACTGTACTTAAGTTCATAAAAACTCATTGGTACAGTCGGGATTCGAACTTGGGACCTTTGCGTCGCAGACAACTGCTCGAACCACTCGGCCACCACGGCTTTCGGCTTCCACGGGTAGGCAGAGGTGTATAGGTAATACCCACACACCCACTTTTCGCCAGAGTTAGGTATCTAAGTTAGTAGAATATCAATATTGGTGTCTTATAACACAGAAGGCGTGAAGTTACAGAGACATTCAACTCATGTGTTCATTCGCTTTCGCCGCATATATGTTTAAGTGTCAATGTGACAGATTGCCTGTCAAGGTACAACGTACACACGTCTATGAATTTCTCCTTAATCGCATACGGGTTTCCTTCGTAAATCACTTAATACCGATGGTACCGAATACTTCAAGATTTGCGAAGTTAAGTTAGTTTACAAAAACACTGGGTCGGCAGCACGTGATGAAACCCCTGGTGACCATAGGCGGGTTACCCGCTTACCATCAGGTGGACCACATGCGGGTTTCCCACCCTCAGGTATTAAAATAACTGGTACAGACCACCAGGGCTTTCGCTGAGGCGATACTTCTCAAAGGACTAGGTACCAATGTGACAACATAGGTATTAAAAAAAAACAATACGATCATTAGTTCAGCTGCTGGATAAGTAAATAAGAATTTTACAAACCTTGATCTACACTAATATTATTACCACTTAAGGTGGATTCGAGAATGGTTTAGATTTACAATTGGACCCGATAGATGGCGCTGCGATCGTGTTACGGGCAATTTAACTTTTTCACCCGAGCGAAGCTGGGCGGGACAGCTATATCGAATAAAGACCAATCTACAGCGTGAATTTAAATAGGGCACACTTAATGGTTTGTGTAAAATCATTTATTCTATACTAATTAAGGTAAAGAATAAAGTAAAGAATGTTAATTTATTTTTTATCTGTAAAAGTTTTATATAAATTCAAACGCATCGATACCGAACATTTAGCATGAAGGTCCAGCAGTTTCGGAGATAACCCGGAACAAACAGACAGACAAATATAGTAAAAAAATCTTTTTTTTTCTATTTCTAAATGCTATTTCCTAAAAAGCGGTCATTTTAATATTACAAACAGACACTCCAACTCCACTCCGTAATTTTTTTGTTCCAAGAACATTGGTTACATTACAAGACATTGCAATGATGTAATAATATTCACCATAACGCGCCATAACTAGCCTTCATAGTTCATATTGACTCACTGAGGATTGCATGTTGTACAGATCGTATGGTACATACTGCAGTTAGGAAGCAGTACATAAAGTTACTATAGAAAACATTGGAGCGAATGCATTGCGAATATTAACAACTTAAGCAAGTAACTATTTAATAATAATAATATCATTAAATCGCAACACTAAATAATTGAAAGGAGCAATATGAATTATTTTATAAAATGGGTTAATTTTACACACAGAGCTGCTCTACTGACCCGTGGAACATGAACTGTGTGAACTCAATGTTAAGTAACTCGCGGTCGTGACACAGTGTGCGTAGGTGGAACCCAGCTGATACACCATAACGGCCTGGTCATTCACCCGGTCGGCTCGCACTATGGTACTACATGGATGATTATGGCATTCGATATTTGAAATTTGAATCTCCTCTATTTTTAAATAAAATCTATTTTTTTTTCGCTTTTTATTTACTATTTAAGCCATGGTAATTGGTAAATGGCATTTTGGGTTCCACACCAGAAAACAATGTTTCTAGATTTCATAGATTTGGAAGGACTTCTCTAACTGTTTAACCAGTTAACCTACCCAATATAAGGATGGCAACGCAATACTACCTCTAGTACTGTTAGCACATAAAGGATACGGTGACCGTTCACCATAAAATTTGTGAAATGCTCTTTTGTCACCTTTGGTTTTTTATACCACACAAAAGTATATCTGAGCTCTGACGGTAAGCGGTTACCGTAACCCACATGAAAACCGAAACACCTACAACTGAAAAATACCAAAGACTTGTAGTGGAAAAATTCAAATTAACTCCTTTATTTTAATACAATAGCAAATAGTACTTTGAAAGGCTTAGTATCAGCCTAGGATACCTAACAACGGGCTTTGGTAATCTTTTGTATAACGAGAACTTTCCAGGGTTAGTAATTAGTTTGAAAGTTACCACCGAGTTTGCGAAGTAAGTAGGTTTTATGTTTGTTTGAAGCATCCATTGTTATCTATTGTGTAAGGATTTAAGTTCATCTGTGCTATTTTTTATTCTACTACTATCTATGCCCTTGTTTTAGCGATATTGGTAATAATAATAATATAATAATATATATAGCGATATTGGTGCCTACTTTATTATACGGTAGTGACTTCTGGGTATGTCACAGAAAGCATGGTATAAGCATAAATGCAGTTGAGGTGCGTTCCCTTCGAAAAAATTGCGGCTATACGATTTTAGACCGAATCCGCAATGAAGTGATCCGCAAAACAACTATAGCGTGAACGAGGGAGTAATAGTAAAGATGAAGTAAGGCATGTTGCTGAGGACATATAGAGTGAAGAATTTTGACGAAACAGATATACAATGCGAATTTGTGTTTTATTGTATTGTCTTGTCTCTCGTAGCGTAGAGTTCCGGGAACTTTTGCTACTTAACCGGGCAAAGGCGAGACCTAGGCCTCCAGCCAGGCACTTTAGTACTAAGCAACACAGCTAAGGGCTCCCCCTGTGGGGTACGAACCTCGGCTTAGGGCGTTGCTGGATCGCGAGCAAGGGAGCTCCCCCAAATAATATACAAATAAAATGAACACATTTTATTTGTATATTATTTGGAGGCGGGATTTGCGCGTCTGGCTCGGCGCGGGCCGGTCGAATGTGTGTGTGCAAGGAGAGATTTATTTACTTATTGTTAACCATAACGATTTCAGAGATAGAGGAACACCGCGTTCCAACTACCTAGATCAAATCGATTGGACACTCAAGGACGGGAACGTCAAGAGTACTCGAAACCGACGCGCATGTATGAAGAGACTGAGAAATGTGGACGAAGCGAAAGAGATGTAAGTCTAATGCTCTCTACATTCTCTGCTTAGGCTGAGTCCCGCGTGATGACAATATAAACTCTGCCTCTTTATAAACCTACTAATATTATGAATGCTTAAATGCTGCATGGCTCAAAATATTGTTGCAGTGCAAGAAGTTTTGCGAGCGGGATGCATGACAGTGACATGTAATTTTGTATATTTTTATTTTATTTTTGTAGTATAATATGATTGTGTTGTTGAATAATTTTATCCTAATTAATGTAATTGGTATGTTTATACAGTTTTAATTATGTAAATAAATAAATAAATAAATTAAGGGTCCGATAATATTTGTTGTGAAGACTCTATTACTCTAGAACAGCTGAACATAATTGGATGAAATTTGGCACAGAGATAAATAATTAGCTGGATTAACACGTTTTATTCAGGTTTTACGCAAGTGAACCCACGGTGCGCAGTTAGTATTATACGTAAGGGGAGATCCACAAATTACGTGAGGTGTTTTTTTGAATTTTCTGTCCCTCCCTCCCCCCCTGGTGAGATGTTGTGAGATTTTATTCAACCCCCTCCCCCATCCCCCAATCTCACGTGAGATTTTTCAAAATGTTAGTCAGTAGTAATGTATAACGTCGAAGTATGAATGAAATCATTTTCTTTCGAATGAATTAGTGAATGATCTTAATCGTATTACAGTTATGCTTAAATCTTAAGCATGTAAAGTCGTCCCGGACAGAAAGTCGCCGTCGGGAATCTTCGGGTTCTTCGGAAATCTACAGTTTCTTGCGATTCCCGACGGCGACTTTCTGTCCGGGACGACTTTAGAATCTGGATAATGGGTCAAAATAGTATAGTTTTTTTGTTTCAATAAGAAAAAAAATTGCGTGATATTTGCCGAGACCCCCCCTCTCTCCAACGTAAGATTAGATGAGATTTGACTCGACCCCCCCTCCCCCTTAAACACCTCACGTAATTTGTGGATCTCCCCTAATAATAAGTACAGTGTGTATGTGTGTGTGAAATGAACTTAGCCAACGGAAGGGTGTTGACCTCGACAACGATCGCAAATAAGGAAATTCTTTGAAGTTGACCGCTTATAAAACCCTTCATAAATCTTTTCACACCCTTCGGAAAAACCCCGTGCTACCTCTCTTGGGGTAACCTTAACGGGGTAGTTCCTTCCACAACTTGGGGTTACGTAGGTATGTTATATTGAAACCGCGTAATATAGGTCTGGTTTGGTTGCACGCAAATACATAAATACCTTGGGACAATTCCACACTCATTGATAAAGCCCCAAGTTAAGCAAAGCTTATGGTATGGTAACTAGACAACGATAATAATGTATGTTGACAGTGTGTGGGTACTACCTATACACCTCTGCCTACTCCTTCGGGGACTGTTGTCGGAAGGCGTGAGAATATATACATGATAAAAAATGGATTTGTCAGCTTTTAAGAGCAGTATAGTCGTAAAGTTAAATTTAAATATCTTTGTATCAAGAAGCGACCTTGCTACCTTCCGTTCAACACCTTCCACGCAGTACGGAACCTCTCACTCCGCAGCCTTTACGTTTCGCAATGCGATTGTCTAGCCACCTGGCTAACCACCTAATTGGGTGGCTTGACCTGAATTCGGCATTGTCTAACGATTTGCATGTTGGATATAGGGTTATTAGTGCTGCAGGAAATATTTTAACCGTTCAATTAGAGACATGAATTTGTCTTATTGCTTTGTGAACGGCGCAATTAGCTTCAAGCACAGTGCTGAATTGGTCAAGGTCTTGTGGTCGGTTTATTCAAAATGTTAAATTAATCTGCAATCGTTCAATCCTCTTGTTACCTGCAAGACTGTATCTTGCAGGATATTTCTTAACTTTTCTCTCGTAGCGTACATTTAGGGAACTTTTGCTACTTAGCTGAACCAAGGCTTCCGGCCAGGCACTTCTTATATTTCTATATGTCCAAACCAACATAGTATTAATAGAATACTAACTAATTGATTCCAAGTCTTATACAAACCCAAGAAAAGTTTGCTTACGACCGACGGAGACAAATAGCCACGCTAGAATCTCCCAACTAACTGGTGTAATTCATCAACTTGAATCCTAGCAATTATTGGATCAGTTAGCTCTGGGTTTATTTCATCCATCTTTAAATGTCTATTTTTGTATTAATATAGGTTGCGCAAACATGTATGCTGGTAATTACTATAGTAAGCAGTTTTTAAGTATAGTGGTCTGGCGCTCGACTCTCTCTGCCTGCCCCGTGAGGACTCCGCATGGTAATATGTATGTATCAACTTGAGACACATTTCATTCCATAAAATTATGTCTCTTCTTCTTCAGGCCATCCCATAAAGGTTCTCAAAGGGGTAGGCACACACATACACTTCCGTCGGAGATTATTATATTTGAGTGATAATTATGAGTGAAGAAAGATTGACGAAACAGATATACAAAGCAAAAGTGTGTGCAAGAAGAGGCAGAGGAAGGCCACGTTCCAACTACCTGGATCAAATAGATCGGACTCTCAAGGACGGGAACGTTAAGAGTACTCGAAACCGACGAGCATGTATGAAGAGACTGATGAATGTGGACGAAGCAAAAGAGGTATGTAAGTCTAGAGAGAACTGGCGCTCTTTACACTGCCTACCCCGCTAGGGACTTGGCGTGATGATATGTATGTATGTATAATTATATTTAGAGTTATTCCATGGAGAGGAACCCAGCAAGAAATATATATGGATAAAGCTCTGTATATAAATCAACATCCACTTTAACAATTACCTTATCAAACAATGTATCTTCCAATTATAATTGTTATCTTAATTTATTCACTAGTGAAAGCCGCTGTAACTGTCTTGATCACGTACTGTGGTGAAATATTAATAACTGAAATTAATTTGAAACCAATCTGATGTGACCTTGATAAGCGAAAGGTAGGCAAGAGGTCTGCCTTCCGATGATTTCATTACCATCATCAGAGATCAGATTGAAAAATAAAATCTGAATATTAGGTACTAGTAAGTTTTACAGAATTTAAATATAGTGATAACTAACAGCTTTACTGCGAAGGAAAATGTTTGAAAAGACATATGTTTGAAAAGACATTCAAAGGCGTATGTATGTATGTATATGTAGTCGTACTTGACTTACGGCTGTGGACTCCCCATCTATCCCGTTGGCACCTAAAAAATATCTCTGGAGGAAAGTGGGTGTGTGGTTATTACCTATACACCTCTGCCTGCCCCTTCGGGGACCCTTGTGGGAAGGCGTGAGGATATATTATAATTATTTTTTTCTGATAATCCTTAAAAAACATAAATTTGCAAGGTGTTACGATTTTTCTGATAAAACGTATAATTTGTGACATATGTTTGTGTGTATGTCTCACACCTGAATCCAGATGGAACAGCTTCATAGAAGGTTGCCAGCGTTACCTTAAATGAAGTTGTGAAGTAATAATCAACTTCCGTTCGGCCCCCTTCGGCAGCCTTGCGCCGAATACATTGGGCTTATTTCGCTTTGTTTTGTATAATTACTTGGATGTTATATTGCCTAACGATGAGCAGATAACGCTGCCATGAAAAACGAACCAAGGGTGACACTTTTGCGCGTGCAGGGTTCAGTACTAATGTGGAGAAGTTGGACCTGGGACCATCGCCACGTCATCGACGGGAACTGAATTCCCATATCCTGAACCCAGGCCTCACACTGGGTGGTTTCAAACGAGCTTCCTTCCGCAAACGCTAAGGCCCGAGAGTACAGTATGTAGCTTTTCAAAATGGGTGTGAAAAGATTCGTGCAAATTCAGCAAAGGGAGAGAGATACCCTTGGTGTTAACCGCAGCGTGCAAAGGCAGCGGTAACCGCTTACCTTCAGGCGAACTGCATGCATATATGTCACCTTAGAACGATAAATAAATTATCAAAATCAAGACCGCAGGTTTAATTACTACCTATATTTTCTTAACTTACATAGGTACAGTGCTTTATCATACCCCAAGCAAGCTTAACAGCGGAAGATATTGTCATTGATGAATAGGAAGGCAGATGGAAAAAAGGACGGACCTAACATTTCCAACCGCAACATAGCACACATTTCAACTCCTTACAAGGCATTATTAAATCAACTACGTCATCCACGGGCGACACAAGTATTATTGGTTTACTAAGGTTTTCGTCAAGAGGGTGTTCACCTTATTAGGGCACCTTGTGTTATAAAAACAAATTTATAACCAACATTAATGAAGCAATATTAAAGTACCTTCTCTGAATAATGTACACGATACTTAGAAGCCCGATAAGATCGGTTACATAGCTTATCTACTTGGCGGCGGTTACAACAAAGGGCTTTCTGGCTAAAGATTAAAATATTACACCTGCATACATTTGTAGACAATATTCTATTGCGATACTTAAATGTCCATGGGTTTCGGCTTTCGACCATTACTGAAGTTGGGAATCCTGACACTTGATGCCCACTTCTGCCTTCTACCACCGCGCCTCTCGCCATTGACAGGGAACTCAGCCCCATACCTTGGAACCACAATGTCTCGCGCAGGCTTTGGAATGAGCTCCCCGTTGAGGTTTTGCCCAGATAGTACAGAATTGAGCAGATGGCGAGTCCATGGCCATTACTCAAGCACGACTATATATTCGTCTTTGAATGTTCTTTCTGAACGTATGCAGGTTTCCTCTCGATGTCGTTTAGTCCCACCTGACTGAACTCCTGGCGAAGCTGGACGGGATATCATAGCTTATTTTTTTATGCCGTGGTGGCAGAGTGGTTAAAGTAGTTGCCGGCGACACAAAGATCGCTAGTTCCAATTCCGGCTGTAACAATGAGTTTTTCTGAACTTAAGTACAGTGATTAGTCACACCACGGTAAAGGAAAACATCGAGATGAAACCTGCATACGTCTGAGTAATTCAAAGGCGTATGTAATGTCATACTTGAGTAACGACGATGGACTCGCCATCTGTCAAGTTGGCACCTGAAATATATCTCTGGCGGAAAGTGGGTGTGTGGGTATTGCCTATACAAAATCTGCCTACCCCTTCGGTGACCCTTGTGGAAAGGAGTGAGGATATATTATTATTATATTTTTTTCCAGTCTCGCGTTCGCCAAATTATTATATCTAACCTTCTCTTAATGCCGTCAATCAAAGCGAATCTGCAAAAAAAAACTATCAGATGCAATGTATCCTTTCAAAAACACATTCACTTTCGAAGTGGTTATTAAGTGAAAAAAAAATTACAATTTTGTTTTGAGGTGTGAAAGTGAAAGACGTAGGTAACATTTGACCCGACAATGACTAAAGCGAATTATACATTACATGCACAAATGACAGGCAAGTTATATTTAAGTGATACAGTTACATTAAAAATTATCCTCCCGCCTTCCCACAAGGAGGACCCCTCATAGGGTTAGGCAGAGGTGTATAGGTAATACCCAAACACCCACTTTCCGCCAGAGATATATTTTTGGATTAGTAGTTGCCTGATTAAAAATTAAAAGTATAGATAATGCCTTCCACGAAGACGCGACCCACCAATCACAAATTGTAGGGGTCGCGGGATGCTGGAAGTATGACCCGAGTTTATTAATTGTAGTGTGCGTGTGCATTCATAGGTAATCAGCGTGTACCGACAATACTCAAATGTATGTTGGTCATCGCAAATCAAAATTGCAGTTCTTAAAAAAGTTGATACACTAATTAACCCTTAATTCTATTCTCAATAGAACCTTTTCGTTCCCCTTCAAGGGAAAACAACTTGTTGAATTACATCAAATTATGACTTGCAAGAATCACGGAACAACCAGAATGAATTGGAGAATAAACAATGCCTAGAAAACCTCATTGGCCTAGAACTTCTTTCGGCTTACATAAGTCGAGCGTCTGTTGTCTATCCACTAATAGGATTACTAACTCATATCACACCATAATTATAATACTTAATACATTTATTTAATTATAAATGTGAAAGTTTGTAAGTTTGGATGTTTGCCGTTCTCTCACGGCCAAACGGCTGAACCGATTTGGCTGAAAGTTGAAATGGCGATAGCTTATACCTAGGAATAGGACATAGACTACTTTTTTTTAATCCTGAAAATTCAAAGTTCTTATAATGTATGATGCTCTTTCACGGCATAGCGGCTGAACCGATTCTAGCAGGAAAATTTCCTAAGCTACTTTTTCGAACTCCATGCGGGCGAAGCCGCGGGCATAAGCTAGTACTTAATAAATTGAATTTCCTGTTGTACAATGTTCTGGTATTTATTGATCCAGAAAAAATCTACAAATGTAATCCACGTCGCAGGTTTCGTCCATTGCACATAAAACGTATTCTCCACAGGCTTCGTCATCATTCAAAATCAAAATCAATAAATCACAACATTTTATTCAACGTAAGGGGCACAGGGAACACTTATTGAAAATCACATACTTACTTAATATAAACTAAAGTTACCACTTATTGCAGTCGAGATGCGATCTCTTCGAAAAATGTGCGGCGTAACGATATTAGATCGAATCCGCAATGAAGAGATTCGCAAATCAACTGGCGTGAATGAGGGCGTGATTGTAAAGATGAAGAAAGGCATGTTACGTTGGTTTGGACACATAGAATGGATGAGTGAAGAAAGATTGACGAAACAGATATACAAAGCAAAAGTGTGTGCAAGAAGAGGCAGAGGAAGGCCACATTCCAACTACCTGGATCAAATAGATCGGACTCTCAAGGACGGGAACGTTAAGAGTACTCGAAACCGACGAGCATGTATGAAGAGACTGATGAATGTGGACGAAGCGAAAGAGGTATGTAAGGCTAGAGAGAACTGGCGCTCTATACTCTCTGCCTACCCCGTTAGGGACTTGGCGTGATGATACGTATGTATGTAAGTTACCACCGTTTCCAAGAAAAAAAACCTGCCAGGAGAAGAAACGGCGAAACAAACTCCCCGGTTTTCTTTTTTAACATTTATGCTCCCTCTTACGTAGGGGTAGAAAAGATTAAACTTACATATAAACTCTGTACAAGAGGAGCAATTAATTGCCATGCATGGCCATCGTTCAATTATCATTGTATGGCTATTACCATCATTTTTAAGGGGACAAGCAGAAGAGAGTTGAGCGCCAGTTATCTCTTGACTTAAGAGACCTGCTTCGCTTCATCCACATATTTTTTTTAAATATACATACATTTTATGGCAAACATGTTAAAGTATTTGTCAATATATGCTCGCCAGTTTTAAATTCTAATAACGTCTATCCTTACTAATATTATAAATGTGAATGTAAGTTTGTTTGTTACGCTTTCACGTAAAAACTACTTAACCGATTATCATGAAAGTTTGTACACATATTCCTGGAGGTATAAGAAGTAACATAGGATACTTTTTATTGAAAAAAAAAAAAACATTTTTACGACTGAAAAAAAGCCGGTTTACTGATATTTTTTTATGGCTACATTTGAATCCCGAAAGATTCAAAGCTCTAATATTATAAAGGCAAAAATATGTATGTTGCTCTTTCCACGCTGGCGAAGCCGCGGGCATAAGCTAGTGCTTATATAAAATAGGTATAATATTATCTTACTTAACTGCTTACGTTTATTGTATAACTAGCTTATGCCCGCGGCTTCGCCCGCGTGGAGTTCTATATAACGATATCCGCTATGCCGTGAAAGAGCATCATACATTATATTATAAGAAATGCGAATTTTTCAGGATTAAAAAAAATTAAAGTAGCCTATGTCCTGTTCCTAGGTATAAGCCATCACGATTTCAACTTTCAGCCAAATCGGTTCAGCCGTTTTGCCGTGAAAGAACCGCAAACATCCAAACTTACAAACTTTCACATTTATAATATTAGTAAGATAAGATAAGATTGCATGAAATCACAAACCTTTTCATCTGTAAGCCGCAACAACACTCCAAAGACGCAAATTAAAGAAGACACATTTGACTAGAGAGAACTGGCTCTCTATTCTCTCTGCCAACCCCGGGACGCGTCATTAAGACGATGACATTTGACAATTTATACGGCAGAATCTATTTGTTCCAATTACTCACCCATAATGTATAGGCTTACCTGTAGTAAGAATGCTACATGCCTTTACAAAGTTACCAAAATAAGTGGCAGCACCATTGGGCAGCACTATGTATGTAAACAGCTGTGCCATGTTTCGCCACGTTAAATGTGATTACATAGTATGTAGGTAATAATGCATATGATTACTGCATCGCTCCCTCAGGTAGTTTATATATGCAGCTTAGTCTTCCTCAAAAACCTTTAAAATCAAAAAGGATTCGGCTCGGGAAGGAGTAACTGACATAAGCGCGTTAAGAGTCAGTTTGACTCTTAATAACATTAGTATATGTGGCTACCTAGAAAGTACCTACACACTACAAGCATTACAGCATTCAGTAATACACACAAAATCCAAGCAATTATAGCTCTTATGGACACGAAAACATTCAATACCAGCTATCAAAGAACTGTAGGTATGTACGTAAGCCTTATTTCTGAAACTCCCAGACTGTTATAACTTTACACACATTATTATTGTTATCGCGCGCAGCTAGACACAGCTGTTTGTTTATCGCCGTCCAAGGAAGTCAAATGCCATACTTATCTCCCGTTTTCCTGTTAAATGTGACCATTTGGCCGGTCCTGTGTGGTTGGTTGTGTCCATTACGAGTACTCGATAAATGGCACGCGATGGCGGTAGAACGCCGGCATAATAATTGGAATAATGCCTTTTTCGAAATTGTAGTCTTACTGGCGTGCAATTTCGGATTAAATGTGTACATACCTTAGACAGTCTGCGATCGATAATAGATACACGTGTTGACAACCACACCTCGGCAGCCGGCGGAAGTAAAAAATAACGTAACTAACAAAACCAAAAACCAAACACACGATACGATATCAACAAGATTCTTAGTCCTTCCACTGTCACTGAACAAAGGACTGCACTGAACGTTACTGCGTAGGTATATTTACACAATTTTACAACCACCCGGCTTTTTCCCGGTCAAAATAAACGTACAGAAAAAAAATATTAAGACAAAACAAAAATGATTCGACGATGGTACAATTGTTAGCGCTTCATACAGGATGAAAAGATGATATAAAACAAAACACAGTTTATGTTATTTTGGTGTTCTTGGAAACGTATTTTAACGTTTCTGCGATGTTCGCGCTCCAACAGCATAAAGCATACGCCTCGATGGCACAGCCAATACTGAGTGAGCGAAAAAAACTAACTCACCGGTTGAGGAACATCGCAGCGAGGCGATACACGAGTGAGACGCAACTGGAAAACTCCGTTCGTCTCCCTCTAACCGACTGTTTGGTGTAGTAGCTTTCCCTTTTCCCGGGTAGTTGCGTTGCGGAGTCGAGCAGTACCTGACTCATCGCGTCTACAGTATTCCCTACACATCCAGATAAGTGAGTGTTTAATAAACAAACACGACAATCCCCGCTAAGTAGGTACTCCCAACACGCCACATGTTTACGTGACGTTCGGGTCATCGGTGTCACACCCAATGACATGTAAATAATGCTGTGAACATTTTAGACGTCATGTTTGACACAATCCATCATTTTGTCTGATTAGTTGACAAACCTAGCACGAGCCGCGAAGGAAAATATTAGTTACCAGTTTTTAATTTGACATTTGACGATCTGTAAAACGCGAGATCTGTAAAAAGATTTCCATTGTGGCTTCTTCTTTCTTACCTTTTTTATTTTTCTTCCAGTTTAAAATCTTTTACGATTATCAGGACCGGTGTCTCAAGGGGTCTCAACCTTTGCGCTTACTTCGCCTTAAGGTACCTTCACGTACGTGGCAACATCACTAGCACATATGCACCGCGAGATTACTCGACCGATCGCACATGCTACGTCTACTGCGTAGGTATATCACTAATTCCACACGATTCGTAAGGGTAGGCAGTAGGCAGGATGTGTAACAGCACTAATTTCGTCAGTAATATATACCGTATACGTAAATATACGTCATCTCTCAAGACTAACAGACCTCTTTCGCTTTGTCTAAAGTCATCCGTCTCTTCGTACATGCTCGACATTTATATATATGTACATACTTCTTTCAGTTATCAAGGACAAAGTAGGACTCGTTTCATTACATCAAGGCTGCACATTCCAAAATGCACTTTCCCACTGTCTACCAGATTCCTAGAAGCGAATAGTTATTTTATGCATGCAAAATGTTGTGGCGTCGCAACGCTTGCAAAATGATGGCATTCTTGTCATACTTAGTTGTCAGACTTGGCTCAGCTAAGATGTTGCTTCATACATTTTAATCATCACACTGAGTCCCAGGTTGGTGACTCCCGGTAAGCAGTTAGAGTAGAGCGCCAGTACTTTAGGCATACAGATCTCTTTCGCTTCACCCACATTGATGTGTCTTCATACATGATTGCCGGTTTCGTTTCTTGACGATCTAGGTCGTTGTAACGTGGTCTACCTCTGCCTGTTTTCCACACACTTCCGCATTGTATGGCCTTGCGATTTTCGCCAGAACGTCGGTCCACCTGCAAGGTCTGGTAGGTCACCTGGCCGTCCCACACTGCGCTAATAGTACGCTTTAAATACGAATATTATAATGAGTGTTGATATATAGCTTTGCCTACCTCTTACGGGTAGTCGTGAAGATAATTTATACATCTATACAAATAAATAAAATTGTAGTGTCTGTTTGTAATATTAAAAAAACCGCTTTTTACTAACTGCATATGAATACACGGTACATATACCAAAATATATTTTTTTACAATTTTTGTCTGGCTATCTGTCTGTTTGTTCCGACTAATCTCTGAAACGGCTGGACCGATTTTGACGGGACTTTGACTGGCAGAAAGCTGATATAAGGAGTAACTTAGGCTACTTTTATTTTAGAAACTGAATTTTTTTTTGTTAAATTCTACGCGGACGAAGTCGCGCGCACAGCTAGTTATAAATAAAATTAAAGTAGGATAAATATGCCCTAATAGGGAATCAAAACTGCTGCCTTAAGCTTTCCAGTCAAGAGCTCTGATCACAAGGCTGCCATTGCTTCAAGCTACCATTATAAAATACCATAATTCTGAATACTTGGCCCATAGATGGGCATCTAAGCTACTTGTAAAGGATTAAAAATTGCGTTAACTGTAAGCCGCACATAATGGCAGTTTAAGAGTCCTTGGTCCGTTCACTGGCCTTAAGAAGATCACGATTGCTTAGATTGCAGAGAAACTGGCGTCAATTTACGTTTTCGATCTACAGTCAAGCTAATTTTAATATTGACAATTGACTTTTGTAGTATTCCGTACTAGGGGTGGATCATACTTGATACTTTTTTCATAAAAGAAAATATAGCCTATATCACTCAGGGTGTATGTAGCTTTCCAATAGTGAAATAATTTTTGAAATCGGTCCTGTAGTTTCAGAGCCTATTCAATACAAACAATCAAACCTTTCCTCTTTATAATATACTAGCTGTGCCGCGACTTCGTCGGCGTTGACGGCATTTTTATCTTCCGTAAAAAAGTTTTTTTTTTCAATTAAAAGTATCCTATGTTACTTCTAATACCTCCAAGAATATGTGTACAAAGTTTTATGTTGAACGGTTAAGAAGTTTTTACGTGAAAGCGTAACAAACAAACTTACATTCACATTTATAATATTAGTAAGGATTTATATATAAAATATCATCATCATCATCATATCATCACGCCAAGTCCCTAACGGGGTAGGCAGAGAGTATAGAGCGCCAGTTCTCTCTAGACTTACATACCTCTTTCGCTTCATCCACATTCATCAGTCTCTTCATACATGCTCGTCGGTTTCGAGTACTCATAACGTTCCCGTCCTTCAGAGTCCGATCTATTTGATCCAGGTAGTTGGAACGTGGCCTTCCTCTACCTCTTCTTGCACACACTTTTGCTTTGTATATCTGTTTCGTCAATCTTTCTTCACTCATCCTTTCTATGTGTCCAAACCAACGTAACATGCCTTTCTTCATCTTTACATCACGCCCTCATTCACGCCAGTTGATTTGCGAATCTCTTCATTGCGGATTCGATCTAATATCGTTACGCCGCACATTTTTCGAAGAGATCGCATCTCGACTGCATTCAATAAAATATAATATCATATAAAATATAATAAATATTAATATATAGTACTACAAAAATATTAATATATAGTAGCACTCGAAACCGACGAGCATGAATGAAGAGACTGATGAATGTGGACGAAGCGAAAGAGGTATGTAAGTCTAGAGAGAACTGGCGCTCTATACTCTCTGCCTACCCCGTTAGGGACTTGGCGTGATGATATGTGGTGTGGCTGAAAAAATTACAGTCGTAACGCTACCTATCAACTCCAATTGTGAATTTATACCGATAAAATATATTCTGTTGCTAAAAAGAAAAACTAAATTGTATATACTTACCCCATCTATATTCTGCAACCCTAGTTAGGCTGCGATGTTAAAGGTGCCCTAGGTATATGTAACTTGCCAATCTGGCGATTTTCCAATTTTGCAAGGCAGTCCATTGTCTCATCCCATAGACAAGTTCGTCGGCAAGTCACCACACTAGTACAACTTTAATATTTCAACCCAATTGACTTGGGAGCCGTGGTCGATATGTGGTTTAAGTATACAAATTAAGCAAAATCAAGATTTCAAGTTCAAACCTTTATATATAATTTTTCAGAAAAAATAAAAAGTATTCTTAGCTTCATAGCTTTTTCTAGCATAGCTCCGTTGAATCAAGTGAGACATTTGAAAGTCGTGACAGTATCGTATTAACAATCTTGAATTCAAGCGACTGTTCTACAGAAATAGCAATTGACGTGCTCCCTAAGTATTTGCTGTCGTAATAACGCAATGCGCCGAGTTGATTCACGAAATTTAACAACCCGTCTCTACGACTGTGATATCGTAAGTTTTTATGAACACAAAAATACGGCTTGATACGCTAGTAATGGAGACTTTTTATACAAGTGCTTTCGTTTATACTCGGTGCTGCTTGTATGTAAAATGTTCCTAATGTCTAGCTAAGACTTTTAAATTATGCTATATCTATAACTTTAATGGGCTTGTTTTGTGCCATTTTTCAATACTGTTCGGGTTGGTTTGCTGGAATTAAATAAAACCAGGGTAGATTCTAAGGATATCCTATAATAATCCAATAACGAAGTTTATACACCTATGCGTATGAAACCGCGATCTAAAATGCAGTGGCGCCATCTAGTGAGAGGTGGTGAACTAAATCGGACAATAGATTTGTGACTCACTGATCAATATACATCGTACATAAACTACATAGAATTTTGTGAAATGTTTGACGGTCACAAGGGTCCATAAAGGGGTAGGCAGAGGTATATTAACACCCTCCCTAGATATGTTTTGGTGCCATCGTGAACGCCGTCTCTCAAGCACAAGGCACACACGCATACGTCTTTGAATTTCTTCTCAGGCGTTTGAATATTTCTAAACGACATTTTTCGTTTAGCTCGTGGTGTGAAGATCAAAAAAACTAATTGGTACACTCGGGATTAAAACTAGCAGTCTTTGCGTTTTGAGTTGCAATACGAGTCGAGAAGAGAATTGAGAAAGATGTAAACGATATTGGCTTTAAGTTTATATATATGTTTCGCACTCTTGCATAACGATGTCAATAACACGTCAAAGCCCTATAGGAGTACTCCAATAGTGAAGCTCAAATATTTGATGCTACAACTATCATCAAAGTTTTGATCAGCAAGTCTAACATAGTACAAACGTTGTCAAAATAGTTGTCAAAGTGAGAGTTCATACGTGAGCTAATCGCGTTGGTGATCGCTGCGGCGTAGCGCCTGATCGAAAACTGCGGTTGACTGCCAAATTGTGTTGGAATTAGCAAATGCCAGCCAGGAGCGTTTGTATACAAGGAAAAGTGATAGGCCGAAATATGATGAATTAAGCTGGGATATAACACATAGGATGTTTTTAATTCTCGAAAAACCTACCAATGTGGCTAGTAAATAAATAAATGACAATTTAACACTAAATGAAAATAAACACCTTGTCACATACTATGCAATGTCTGTATTATGAACTTAATGGAACGATATATATACTTATATGTACGTATATACATAAATACACAGGAAATCCTAGGCTTTGGTAAGTATACCTGCCCTTAGCGAGAATCGAAACCGCGACCTGAAGCTTCGCCAAGCGCTCTGACCATTAGGCCAGAAGGCCCTTAAATGTACCCAGGCACTAATTAAAACTTAATGAATTAATTTAGAGAGAAAAATGGTAGACATTTGAGGAATCGAAGATGCAAAGCAATAACAACTTGAGAACATAAGAGATACTATGAATGGATGTCCAAAAAAGGAGAATTTATGAAGTTATAAAGATACACGGTGGAGTTTCAGAATAATGTGAGCAAATTGCGGTGTCTTAAACTTTTCTGCGACAGTAAATTCAATTCTGCTATCCAATACAAAGGCTTGCCGGCGATGTTTGGCGCAAGTCCAAAGTATGCATGCTCCGTGGCTTCGTACTGCTCGTTGTGGGAAGTTAATCGCTGCCCCTGGTGGGCCGTGTAGTAGTTGCTTTGCTCTTGGATAACCACGTTTTACGAGTTCTTAAGTAATATTTATATTTAATATAAGAATAACTTAGTGGTGTCACGCAATTTCACCCGCATTCAATTTGATTATACTATATTGACATATGCCTATTTGAAAATATTCTGTTTACTCCTAATAAAATTAGATAGCTATCAGTGAAGGTTGCGTCATAATCGGTCTAGCCGTTTAGGAAATAAGCCCGAACAAACAGACAGGCAGCAATTTTATTGTGCAAAATTAAATTAATTGTGTTTTTAATATCAGTGCCGTATATAGACCTAGACCGATTTTGACGCAACTTTTTATATATATATATATATATATATATAAATAATATTCATATCGCCATGTCCCTAACGGGGTAGCCAGAGAGTATAGAGCGCCAGTTCTCTCTAGACTTACATACCTCTTTCGCTTCGTCCACATTCATCAGTCTCTTCATACATGCTCGTCGGTTTCGAGTACTCTTAACGTTCCCGTCCTTGAGAGTCCGATCTATTTGATTCAGGTAGTTGGAACGTGGCCTTCCTCTGCCTCTTCTTGCACACACTTTTGCTGTGTATATCTGTTTCGTCAATCTTTCTTCACTCATCCTTTCTATATGTCTAAACCAACAGCTAATAACGTAGTGAATTTTGCTATATGCAATATATATTGCAAGGCATAGGCAAGACTTCTCGTACTGAGCACAACGCGATATTTGTGCCCAATTTGTAACACGGCAGCATATCCTGAGTATGTCGGAGGTAGCACGAAAATAGTGTTAAAGCAGTTGAGATGCATACCCTTTGAGAAAATCGGAGCGTAAACGATATTAGTTCGCAACCGCAAAGCACTGTAAGTAATACATTTAAGAATGAATAAATTTCCCGTAAAATAATTGAATTTGCGCAAAAAATTCCAGTTTTCTAAATACAATCTTCTATGCCCAACGAAATCTACGGGCCCGCATTAATTTCGCGAAAATGTGAAATTTAATTTTCAACCCCAGGTGGCACGCGCCGGGGTTGGACCGGATCCGTTGCGGTCTCGTTCACCTCACGTCGCAGCCTCGCTAATGTGCTGGTGGCATGTGGTCACGATTTCTACCATTTAACGTGAAAAATTTTAGACCGTTTAACGTAGAAAGAGTCTAACTTGGTCTGTTTTAAAGGAATAAAACTATTATTATTATTAGCCGCGGTAGTCGAAGTATATCTTATCTTATAGAAAGTAGTTTTCCTGAACATAAGTACGTACATACATATCAACACGCCGAGTTCTTAACGGGTAGGCAGAGAGTATAGAGCGCCAGTTCTCTCAAACGAGAACCGGCGAGCATGTATGAAGAGACTGATGAATGTTCAAGAAGAGGTATGTACATAAATCTAGAGAGAAATAAACCCAACTAAGTATTATCATTAATCTCACCAAGAGCTTTACGGTGGAGGAAAGCATAGAAAAGAAAACCTGCATACATTTCCGATTAAATTCAAAGACGCATTCTATAGCCATGTTGAGAAATGGCCACGGACGTGCCATCTTTTGGTAATTAAATACGATATCCCAGCGTGCTACTTACTTAAGAGGGTTTTACTTCACATCTGCCTACCCCTTTGATTGGTTAAAACAAAATTCCCAAAAAATAAATCGTCAATTTGCTCTGGCCATCACTAGCCAACCGACAATATTATGAAATTGCAGCGAGAAAATACCCGTAATATTTCACGAACCCTCGCACGCCAAAATATTCAGCATTGTTAATACAATGCGGGTTATCCCCACATAAATATGATTTAAGTGCGCATTGAGGCGGCGATGTAACGAGAGAGGCATTATGCCCGCAATTATTCTGCAGTAACAGGAAATTGCGTGTTAAAAATGTAGGTAGTGTTGTAAGATGTGTGACCTGTTGATGCGTTATGGTGGTCACGTTGCCAGCGGATTGTTGCATTTGGCACATGAACTAGCAGCCTTAATTGGTTTCTATTGATGGGATATTGGCGAGTGACAATATCAGAAATCGTTTACAAAAGCAATTCAAAGGCATATATATAGTCCTACTTGAGTAACGGCGACGGACTCGCCATCTGTCACGTTGGCACCTAAATATATCTAACCTATACACCCCTACCTACCCCTTCGGGGACCCTTGTGGGAAGGCGTGAGGATATATTATTATTATTTACTACATGTATATTCGAGCTTGAGTAACGGCGATGGACTCGCCATCTGTCACGTTGGCACCTAATATACCTCTGGCGGAAAGTGGGTGTGTGGGTATTACCTATACACCTCTGCCTACCCCTTCGGGGACTCTTGTGGGAAGGCGTGAGGATATATATTTATTTACTACATGTTTCAGAAATAAGACAGTTGCCGAAATATGTACATATTGAAAGGAAGCAAATTAAAAAAAAAACAAAGAAAAGAAAAATTACAAGATGTTCTTTTTTAACCTGATTTCCGCATACTAATTACTACGTTACTAATACTAAGCAATAATAATTAAAGTCATTGCAGGTAAAATAGTTCAAATTAATAAAATTATCTCTTAGTTGTGAGTAATAACAGTACATAAGTAAATTAAAAAAATATTAGTACAGACGGGAAGCGAACGTCCGTATAGACCGCTCGAACCAGCTCGCAACACGGGACAAATATAAGTAATAACACGGTATCAGACATGAAGCGGCTTGGAACCACTAAGTCTGAGGAGAGACTTTGCCTCTCTGTGTGTGTTCTACCGCTTGTATAACGGGGAGTGTTCTGCAGAATTGTTCGACATGATGCCCACTTCCACCTTCTACCACCGCACCTCTCGCCATCGACGGGGAATTCATCCCCATACCTTGGAACCACAAAGGTCTCGCACCGTGCGCTTCCAAAGGAGTTTTCTTCCGCGAACGCTCAGGCTGTGGAATGAGCTCCCCGTTGAGGTTTTCCCTGGAGAGTACAGCATGGAGTTCTTCAAGAAGTGTGTGAAAAGATTCCTGCAGGGTCAGCAACGCGCGAGTGATACCCCTGGTGTTGCAAGCGTCCATAGGCGGCGGTAACCGCTTACCATCAGGCGGACCGCATGTTTGTTTGACAACCATGTGGTATAAAAATTTAAAAAAAGACGCGCGTTACCGGTCCTATAAATATAAAACCAATGACGTGAAAAGAGACGTAAGTGAATATTGGAGGCAATGATGCGTCGCAGCGGACGTTTGCGGCGGACGCTCGCGCCACCGATTTGTCGGACACCGGGCGATTATTTAACAGCATTTGTTATTCGCCCGATGAAAGCTGGAATAGAGCAATTCTTTTTTTCATTCCAGTATCAACTGAGCTTCGTTACAGCGATGGGTTCTTTGTCTATGTATATTCTTTATACATACGTATAATAATAATAAATGTACCCTCCTTTGCATGAATACGTAGTACTCATTAATCAATTTCCGCTAGAGATATATTTTACGTGCCAACGTGACAGATGACCTCAGAACAATAACTACAGATGACATACGCCATTGAATTTATTCTCAGACGTACGTAAGTTTTTTCTCGATGTACAGTCGGGATTTGAACTTGCAATCTTTGTGTTACGGGCAACTAGTCGAACCACTCAGCCACCACGGCTCAATATATATGTTCTGAGCAGATGACATACGCCATTGAATTTATTCTCAGACGTACGTAGGTTTTTTCTCGATGTACAGTCGGGATTTGAACTTGCAATCTTTGTGTTACGGGCAACTAGTCGAACCACTCAGCCACCACGGCTCAATATATATTCTAGTACCTGGATCAAATAGATCGGACTCTGAAGGACGGGAACGTTAAGAGTACTCGAAACCGACGAGCATGTATGAAGAGACTGATGAATGTGGACGAAGCGAAAGAGGTATGTAAGTCTAGAGAGAACTGGCGCTCTATACTCTCTGCCTACCCCGTTAGGGACATGGCGTGATGATATATGTATGTATGGATAAATAATATGAGTACGTACCAGGGCCGGATCTAGGGGGGGGCAAGCCGGGGCCTATGCCCCGGGCGGCAAGTTCAGGGGGCGGCCAAATTCACACGTCCAGGCGTTCCAGACATTACCCGGAACAAACAGACAGACAGACAAATAGAGTTTAAAAATATGTTTTGATATATGTATGTGCTAAATGCTAAATATATATACTATAAATCATCACGTTAAGTCCCTAACGGGGTAGGCAGAGAGTATAGAGCGCCAGTTCTCTCTAGACTTGCATACCTCTTTCGCTTCGCCCACATTCATCAGTCTCTTCATACATGCTCGTCGGTTTCGAGTACTCTTGACGATCCCGTCCTTGAGCGTCTGATCGATTTGATCGAGGTAGTTGGAACGTGGTCTTCCTCTGCCTCTTCTTGCACAAACTTTTGCTTGCATATCTGTTTCGTCAATCTTTCTTCACTCATCCATTCTATATGTCCAAACCAACGTAACATGCTTTTCTTCATCATTACAATCACACCCTCATTCACTCCAGTTGATTTGC
This sequence comes from Drepana arcuata, assembly GCA_016069955.1. Lineage (NCBI taxonomy): Eukaryota > Metazoa > Arthropoda > Insecta > Lepidoptera > Drepanidae > Drepana > Drepana arcuata. The sequence continues at coordinate 26,849 of JACCPG010005687.1, forward strand.
GGACTATTTGCGGATTCGATCTAAAATCGTGACCCCGCACATTTTTCGAAGAGACTGCATATCAACTGCTGCCAGGATTTGCCGCCATACAATAAAGTAGGCACCAATATCGCATTGTGGAACTCGGGCATTCTTGCTGAGACTGTTGCTGCCCATCAACGCCGACACGGCGACACGGAATGGGGCCACATTCACCTTATTACCGACAGTTATCCTGCTTTCAATATCTTTTTCATACTTTTCATCTTATGTGAACATGCTTCCTAGGTATACAAATTCACTCGGTCACTTGTTCATCTCTTTTGAATGCCAGAGCCTTAGTCTTGCCAGCGTTTAGGCGCAGCCGCTTCTTTCTTCCACATTCTTCTTTCATTATGGTAACTAGTGACTGCAGTTCGCCCTCTGATGACTCCAGTAAAACTGCGCCATCGGCGTATAGTAGGCAGTTGACCACTAAATTTCCCACTTTCACTCCACTCACTCCATATCCAGGCAACACGTCCCAGAGTTCCTTTCGTACGACTATCAAATGCCTTCTCTAAGTCGACGAAAGTGCAGAAAAACTTTTGGTTATTATCCAAAAACTTTTCCGCGATTCGAGAAAGTTTGTTCCATATATCCTCTTCTTGGTCTATATCCACCTTGGGATTCCCAGAGAAACCTATCTGATCGCTCTTGCATTCTGATCGTCAGGATCTTCGTGTACACTTTGTAGCTAAGCTGACCAAGCTGATAGCTCTATAGTTTGAGCAGTCTAATCGTGATCCCTTTCCTTTATAGAAAGGCACAATGACTGCTCGCCTCCAGTCGTCCGGAACATCACCCATTTCCCAGCACATATTACATAGCAAGTAGATGACGTCCCAGACCGCTGGTCCACCGTACTTGATCATCTCAGCTGTCATCTCATCCTTTCACGCTGCTTTTCCACATTTCAGACTTCTGATCGCTTTTACAATCCCTGCCATACTTATTTTATCTGCTATAGGATCCTCGCTAGATTCTGTTTGAGGCAGATCTATGAGTAGATCAGCGGCATCATCATCATACATATCTTTGTAAAATTCACTCCATCGCCTGAGGACGTCTGTTTTGTCTGTCAGTATGTCATTGTCCTTAGAAAGAATCACATTCATCCTGCTACTAGCTGTGACACAACTTCTGGACTTCTTAACTCCCCCCAAAAAAGTTTGCGTTGTCCTTGAAATTGTGTGCCAGTTTTTCGTCTACATTCATTAGAAACCTTTCACGCTCCTGTGCTATTATTTCTATCGTGCGAATTTTTTGCAAGCGATATTTTTCTTTCGACTTTTCTTTCATACTTTCACTTGAGCTGGACATAGTGACTAAAATGTCTTGCCTTGCATCCTTCTTCTTTTTAACTTCTTCTTTACTTCATCATCCCACCAACTATCGCAACTTTTGGTTGTCCGCCCTTTCGAAATGCCACAAACCTCTTTCGCGGCGCATAACATGCTGGACTTAAGGAACTGCCAGCAAACATCGACACTCTCAAACACATCTGTCGGTGGACAGGCTAGCTGTTCAGATACCCTTTCTTGATATCTGTCTCTAATAGCCTCTTGAAGCCTGCGATGCGGTCTGCGACTGCAGAATGCATTTAGTAAAACGCGGTTTTTAAATATGTAAACAGACACT
>JACCPG010005688.1:0-11069 GCA_016069955.1 Drepana arcuata
GTGGACGAAGCGAAAGAGATATGTAAGTTTAGAGAGAACTGGTGCTCTATACTCTCTGCCTACCCCGTTAAGGACTCGGCGTGATGATATGTGTGTATGTATGTATAATGTATGCAGTTTTCTACTCAGTACAGTAATTTCACAAGGTACTAAAAGTAAGGCTTGAGAAATAAATGTGAAAACTGACGAATATGAATATGAATGAAGGTGGTACGGAAAAATAATATTAAAAATTATATTTTTTTTCTAACACTCAAGTACAGTGATTAGTCACACCACGAGCTTTACGGTTAAGGAAAACATCGAGAGGAAACCTGCATACGTCTGAGAAGAAATTCAAAAGGCGTATGTATAGTCGTGCTTGAGTAACGGCGATGGACTCGCTATCTGTCACGTTGGCACCTAATATACCTCTGTCGGAAAGTGGGTGTGTGGGTATTACTTATATACCTCGGCCTACCCCTTCCCACAAGGCGTGAGGATATATATATATCCTCACGCCTTCCCACATTTATAGCCCCACCTTTCCCACCTTTATAGCCGTATTGTGTCTGACATGGCGTATAGGAAAGACAAAGAGATTGGCCAGGACAGAGGCAAATGGAAGGAGTTGCAACAGAGACGCCGACAAGAGACCAGCTCTTGAAGGAAAAATAAAGGAAACTTGTATATGAGTGACTCACTTGCCATTTCTGTCACATTGCTACTTGAATGTGTACGCTGAAGGCCTACCCCTTTTGCGATCCTTGTGGGAAGCGTTTATGAAGAGGTATTTACAAAATGAAACTAAGATTCCTAATTACTATTTCATCTTACGTAAGGAGTTTCAAAAAGATTTTTCCTGGTGTTAATAGTATTTTTTATATATTTGCATCCAGCTCGGCAGTATGCGTCCAGCGTTCGTCGGCGAGACAAAGCGGCGTATGGGCTGTGAGGCGCATCCCTAATGCACTGACGTTTAATTGATTTGTCATTGACAGGTGAGTGTGACATTTGTCTATGAATACTGCATGCGGTAGGAGAAGGAGGAAAACTATTTTTAACACAAATAATAAATGTACCTACAATTGCGGGGCGAAACACCTTCAGTCTTTAACTTTTTTTTGTACTTATGTTCAGAAAAACTCATTGGTACAGTCGGGATTCGAACTTGCGATCTTTGTGTCGCAGGCAACTGCTCGAAACACTCGGCCACCACGGCTCTTGTTCAACAATTCTTTTCTTCTTCAACAATTGTTATATAAGGCTACTTTATTTACAATTATTTAATGATGAAATATACAATGCGTATGACTAGACTTGACATTTGAGGTTGACTTACAAAACATGAAAAACTTACTTACTACTAAAAAGAAGAAAGAAAAAAATAATAATAATATAATAACTAAAAAATATTCTTAAAAGGAGTCCCTTTAGGCAGGGTTCCGAAGATACTGGCAGCGTTCCCCCTTTGAATAGCTAGGCTAATTCTTTGTCCGAGTTAGCTGCCAGCTCTTCGGTCTCCTGTGATGTCGACCAACCTTTTTGCTATGTCTTTAAATAGCTTTGTGGCACTAGGACCCCACGGACCAAGGGTCTCGACACCGAATGGGACAAAATCATATTCGGAGCCTAGACCCCTGTATTTGCATACCTTAGCCTTCTCAGCCGCTTCACAGGCCGCACCAGCTCTGTTGTTGGTTCCATGTAGATGGGAAGGGGCCAGCGTGTCTGAACAGGTTGCATCCCATACCAGCACCCGGCCCATCTTCCATGGAATCAAACTCATACCATCCGGTCTCTTGCCATCGTCTCTGGCAATACCAGTCGGCTCAAGTAGACTTGGCACGTTGACGGTGGCAAGGGACCGGCGTATGATATCGTTGAGGCTACTTTATTATAAAGTTCTTACATTTACAAGTATGATGCTCTTTCACGGCATAGCGGCTGAACCGATTCTAGCAGGAAAACTTCCAAAGCTACTTTTTCGAACTCCACGCGGGCGAAGCCGCGGGCATAAGCACTAGCTTACCACAACCAAATATATATGTACTAACATATATATTTTGTTGTGGTGGCCGCGTAATTCAAATATCAATCGTCTGCTGCACATATATTTCAAGTTCAATCTTGTCTGTACCAATGCGTTTTTCTGAACTTAAGTAGGTTAGGTACGTACAGTGATTAGCCACACCACGAGCTTTACCAACATCAAGACTGACACTACACACTAACAGCCCCTTCGTTATGTCAATTAATATATTTAATAAACTCCCTAATAGAATGAGGAGTGAAAATAATTTTAATGAATATATAAAATTAGTTAAAGAATTATTGTTTGAAAAATTTTATTACACTATAGAAGAGTTTATGCAAGAAAATATTAGATAATTGTTTCCTGAAAATTGTTTCTTAAGTTTCTATTTATATAAATATTTATCTTTTTTTAAGTTTCTATTAATACTTTTTTCGGTAAATAAATTTAAGTTATGTTTATATTTTAAGGTTAGAATAAGTTAGCAAGTACCTACATTGTTCCCCTTTTTATAATTTGTGTCCCTCTCACAAGTTGCTGTGCCCAACAGGGTCCACTGTATACCCTGATATTATACATAATGTGATATTATTGTAAGTGGAAGAGCAATAAAGAATTATGATTATGATTATGATTACGGTGAAGGAAAACATCGAGAGGAAACCTGCATACGTCTGAGAAGAAATTCAAAGGCGTATGTGTAGTCGTGCTTGAGTAACGGCGATGGACTCGTCACGTTGGCAGCGCCATAGAGAGTGATGATACACGTCTGCCTACCCCTTAGGGGAATCCATGTCGGAAGTCGTCAAGCTCGAAAACACTTATTAACATTGGCTAACTTATTTTAAGGCTATGTCCAGCATGTATGAAGAGAATGATGAATGTGGACGAAGAGGTATGCAAGTCTAGAGAGAACTCGCGCTCGAGTAGAGCGCCAGTTCTGCCTTCCCCGTTAAGGACTCGGCGTGATCATATATGTATGTATCATATGGCAATGACAGCAGTTGTCAAACAGACCATAGAGTAAGTAATAAGTGAAATGTTCGCTGGTGGTCGCGAAATATATATAGACAAATGATATCGTTAGGCAAAGCACATAGCATAATAGTTTTGGTATTACAGAAATTTGTAATCGTTTTCATTTACCGCTCCTCTCTGCATGCCTTCACGATGGTACCGTGTGCAGAGACAAGATATTTTTTTTCATCAACGTATGGGACATAAGAAACACTTATAGATAGTGCTACCCACGAAGACGCGCCCTAACAATTTCTAGTCGCGGGTGGCGGGATGCGCGGAGTATGACCCGAGTCTATTAATTGTAGTGTGCGTGTGCACTCATAGGTAATCAGTGTGTACCGACAATACTCACACATTAGTGGAAGGTTGCACACTTACACTATAAACTATAGGGAAGAATAATGGCCAAAAAACAAAATTTATTGTGTTGTGTTCCTACGCGGTGAATAAGGTTTCCAGTAATGAGCTCCTTGGTGTGAGGGAGGATTATTATATTGTGTTGGCAGAAGAGGGAGTACCATTACTCTGCCAACACAGTATAACTCTCCGAACACAGAGTAGCAACGCGCAAGTGATACTTCGGTATCGTGAGCGTAAATAGGCTACGGTAACCGTTTCCCATCAGGTGGGCCGTATGCTTGTTTGCTCTTGTTGTATAAAAAAAAACTCGAATAAAACCTCTTTTCGTGTGCGTTCCTTGCTATCGGTACGCGCCACGGCAGCGTCCGGTGCTCTCTCTCGGTGAACAAATCATTTTATTATGTAAATAGCTGTTCATTGTTCCAATAAACGGATATCTATTACATTAACGAATTATTGATTAGCTCGCCTTAAAGCTTCACTTTAGTAAAGGTGTAGTTTAAAGTTACCGACAACACTCAAACATTAGTGGAAGGTTGCACACTTAACACTATTAACTATGAGGAAGAATAGTGGGGCGTGTCTTCGTGGATGGCACTATCTATAGTCGGTGTAGAGAAGACATCGACGCCGCACTATTCTTCCCCATAGTTCATAGTGTAAGTGTGCAACCTTCCACTAATGTTTGAGTATTGTCGGTACACACTGATTACCTATGAGGTGGACACGCACACTACAATTAATAGACCCTTAGCTGTGTTGCTTAGCACATTAAAGCGCCTGGCTGGAGGCCTAGGTCTCGCCATGTCCCGGTTAAATAGCAAAAGTTCGCGGAACTAACGCTACGAGAGACAATAGGCACTAAAAACTAATTGAACAATCACATTCGAACTCCATGGAAACGACCAACCCGAACCGTGCACTTTATTCAACGTGTCATCTAGGTCAATGTGATATAAAAATATGTTGATATTGTTTTTGAGAGCTTGAACTTGCAGCCTTTGCGTGGCAGGCGTCTGCTCGAACCGCTCAGCCATAACGGCAGCCTATTAGAGCGTAATTAATACGAAATATAATTACAATAAACTGCTCCATTGTTGCAGCAATGAGTGCCCAATATGGCGGACAATTACTGAACGATACGCGTGCAGACATTGTATGCTAAAATTGCCGATACTTTATTGTCGATCGTCTGCAGTGCTCAAATATAATAATAATATATCCTCACGCCTTCCCACAAGGGTCCCCGAAGGGGTAGGCAGAGATGTATAGGTAATACCCACACACCCACTTTCCGCCAGAGGTATATTAGGTGCCAACGTGACAGATGGCGAGTCCATCGCCGTTACTCAAGCACGACTATACATATACGCCTTTGAATTTCTTCTCAGACGTATGCAGGTTTCCTCTCGATGTTTTCCTTCACCGTAAAGCTCGTGGTGTGACTAATCACTGTACTTAAGTTCAGAAAAACTCATTGGTACAGTCGGGATTCGAACTTACGACCTTTCCGTCGCAGGCAACTGCTCGAACCACTCGGCCACCACGGCTCTTCACCAGTGCTCAAAGTTTAACAAATCTCTAGAAAGACCGTCTGACATTACATCGTTCGTGGATTCGATTCCATCCTACTATATATAAAACCAGTGGTCCCGCCCAGCTTCGCCCGGGTGAGAATGTTAATATTTCCTGAAACACGATCGCAGCGCCAATTGTGACTCTAACTAAACCATTCTCGAATTCGGCTGGACTTTCGTTGACAGGTAGCTGATGTAAAAAAGAGTAACTTAGGCTACTTTTATTTTAGAAACTGCTCGATTTTTTTTATTCCATGCGGACGAAGTCGCTAGTTGTAAATTAATATATTTAAACGCTGACGAGAACGAGTAGACTTATCCGGGTATACCCGGGCTTAAGATAGCTGACGTAATGATATCGGAGTAGACCTAAACTTTGACATTCACAGCCCTGGTCAGTTTGCATACAAATTGAAGTTAATCATTCGTTTGTCCGGTTTCCAATGAATAACTTTACGATTTTAGGATATCTGCAACGCCGCCTAGCACACGTGAACGTCATAACGCCGTATTTTTTTTCTTCTTCAGTAAATACTGCGTTGATAAGAACAGCGCTTTTAAGCCACACCAGATTTACTGTGAATAACATTGAGAGGGAACCTGGGTACAATTGAGAAGAAATTCAAAGACGTATGGCGATGGATTCGTCTGTCACGTTGGCACCTAAAATATATGACTGGAGGCACGGGTGTATGGGTACTACCTACACGCCTGTACCCCTTTGGGGACCCTTGTGGGAAGGCGAACACATCGTCTTTTTGTTTGATATATATTTAGGTGCGAAAAATATTAATTGAGAGCCGTGGTGGCCGAGTGGTTCGAGCAGTTGCCTGCGACGCAAAGGTCGCAAGTTCGAATCCTGACTGTACCAATGAGTTTTTCTGAACTTAAGTACAGTAATTAGTCACACCACGAGCTTTACGGTGAAGGAAAACATCGAGAGGAAACCTGCATACGTCTGAGAAGAAATTCAAATGCGTATGTATAGTCGTGCTTGAGTAACGGCGATGGACTCGCCATCTGTCACGTTGGCACCTAATATACCTCTGGCGGAAAGTGGGTGTGTGGGTATTACCTACACACCTCTGCCTACCCCTTCGGGGACCCTTGTGGGAAGGCGTGAGGATATATTATATATTATTATATAAATACTAACAGCTTTTTTATATAAATATGTCTCCTGCACGTATGTATGTCACTGATTTTAATGAAATTTTCTGTGTGTCTTCAGGTGGATTCGAGAATGGTTTAGATTCACAAGTGGACCCGATTGGTGGCGTTGCGATCGCAAATTTCACCCGAGCGAAGCTGGGCGGGACAATTAATATATAAAGCAAATGTTTAACGACCAATTCCTTAGAATGACGTCATACGTCACCCGAATCCTGGAACTCCAATCTAATTGAGATTCAGATAACATCGCAAGTTCCAATTCTAATGAACTGATCGTAAATCACTTAATGGATATGAACACTATGACCACTGAGATTGAAACACCTGCTTGTCACCTAATATATTAATAAAATATACATAAAACGTCCCACAAAGGTTCCCGAAGGGGTAGGCAGAGGTGTGTAGGCAGTACCCATGCCAACGTAACCGTGACGCTCGACTTTATAGTTATATACATATGTACGCCTTTGAATTTCTTCTCAAACGTATGCAGGTTTCCTCTCGATGTTTTCCTTCACCGTAAAGCTCGTGGTGTGACTAATCACTGGGCTTAAGTTCAGAAAACTCATTGGTACAGTCGGGATTTGAACTTGCGATCTTTGTATTCGAGCCATTCGGTGACCACGGCATGCAGTCCATAGATATTTATAAATAGCTATGATATTAATGTTGCACCTCTAAAAAGGTAAAGAAAGATGCGGCTGGCCTGATGGTAAGTGGCTACCACCGCCAATGGACGCGTGCTACACCTAGGGTGTCAGCCTGTACTATGGGAAAAGCTTGTACTATGGGAACTGGACAACGATATACATACTTATATAGATAGGCAATTGCACACAAATTGACCTAGTCCCAAACTAAGCAAAGCTTGTACTATGGGAACTGGACAACGATATACATACTTATATAGATAGGCAATTACACACAGATTGACCTAGTGTGCAATTGCCTATCCAGTTCCCACAGTACAAGCTTTGCTTAGTTTGGGACTAGGTCAATTTGTGTGCAATTGCCTATCTATATAAGTATGTATATAATAATAATAATATATCCTCACGCCTTCCCCCAAGGGTCTACGAAGGGGTAGGCAGAGGTGTATAGGTAATACCCAAACACCCAATTCCGCCAGAGATATATATAAAATACTAATTTTTTAAGAAAATATAAGATTAAAAAAAAGATTAAAATATAAGACATATATAAAATACTAATTTATTTGCCGCCAGCGGGAATTGAAGCCGTGACCTCATGCTACGAAGCCACAGGCTCTGACCACTAGACCGTTTGCCTACTTATTATTGTCAGTCTTAAACGATGACTCACCAGGATCCATCATATGACCATAAAGAGCGGTATTATAATCTAAACAGGTGTCATTTGTCTATGGTTAGGGCCCATAAAATTGATATTGCTTCCGATTGCCCCGTCGCCAGAATATAAAATAATATTTTACGATTTACAACTAAATTTGATATGATCTTTATTGCTGTATCCTGAGTGCGGTTAGAATTTGGATGGGTCGCCGAGTTCAATTCAAACATCATACAAATATACATACATACATGCACAGAGAGCCGCGAGAATAGCCGTGGTGGCCGAGCGATTCGAGTAGTTGTCTGCGTCACAAAGATCGCAAGTTCGAATCCCGACCGTTACCAATTTTTGGCTGAAAATTTAAATGGATATCACTTATACCTACGATTAGAACATAGGCTACATTTGAATCCCGAAAAATTCAAAGCTCTAATATTATAAAGTGTGTTGCTCTTTCACGGCATAGCGGCTGAACAGATTCTAGCAGGAAAATACATAAGCTACTTTTTTTAACTCCACACGGGCTAAGCCGCGGGCATAAACTAGCATATATACATATATATATATATACACAGAGAAGTATAGTGCCATTTCTCTCCAGACGTCCAGACCTCATAATAACCCTACCAAAGATGTAGGTATGTAATTTAGCGATGACGTAATGACTATTATAAAACATCATTCATAACCACTTTGGACCATAGACCAGTACACAGTGAATACATAACAACGCTGAACGGCGTGGCTCCGTTGCCAAACTGGCCTTGTTCTATGCTAAACGACTAACGATACCATCATTATTGTCTATGACTCGGTGCGTTCTAATTTCAAAATGCAGATCGGACAATGGAATATGTGGAGTGGTATCGAACTTTTAATATATTATTTATTATTTTTTATTTAATTAATTCTGCCTACCCCGTTAGGGACTTGTCGTGATGATATGTATTATTTTAATTTGTATGTATTCTTGACGCTTTCCCACAATGGTGCCCAAAGGGGTACGAGGTGTGTACCCACGTCTGAGATATATTTAAGGTGCCATAGTATCTTTTGAACGTATGCTTGTTTACTGTCGAAGCTTTCAACGAGAAGCTTGAGTGATGTACTGTACGTGTACGATCGTATATATATATATATACGATATTTAACTGAGGATGTTTGTTCCTCTCTCATGCTACTGGATAGAGTTGAATGAAATATTAAAACAATATATATCAGAATAACACATACCGCTTCGGGAACCCTTGTGGGAAGGCGTGAGGATATATAATATATTATTATTATTATAACACATAGGTTAAAATTATTAAAAAAAAAGTTATACCCCGCAGTTACGTCCGCGTAAAAATCGATTTAATTCTGTATTTTTTAATAAAAACAGATCTCACCCCGCGATAAAAGCTTGCAGTGATCGCACAAGCTCACAGATTCAACGCGCAAGTGATACTTCGGTATTGTAAGCGTAAATAGGTTGCGGTAACCGTTTTCTATCAGGTGGGCCGTATGCTTGTTTGCCACTGTTGTTGTATAAAAAAAAGCTTGTGTCACTCGGGGACTGCCGCAGTAAAGCTATTGCATATCATTTTGTATCAACTCATGCAATACACGTATATACTTTCTCACAAACAGCTGCTTACGTACTAGGCATGCCTTTTAAGTTCTGTTGTTTCCATATTTCCCGGCCATTTTGAATTTGGAACTGTTCTATATTCGAATGTGTTTAAATTTTGAAGGTGTTAGGTTATTTTCGTTACGGAATCTCGGTCGGTCTCCACGCTCAAGGCCCGCGATAGAAGCTATGCAATATTTAAAAGCCGTGGTGGCCGAGTGGTTCGAGCAGTTGCCTGCGACGCAAAGGTCGCAAGTTCGAATCCCGACTGTACCAATGAGTTTTTCTAAACTTAAGTACAGTGATTAGTCACACCATGAGCTTTACGGTGAAGGAAAACATCGAGAGGAAACCTGCATACGTCTGAGAAGAAATTCAAAAGCGTATGTATAGTCGTGCTTGAGTAACGGCGATGGACTCGCCATCTGTCACGTTGGCACCTAATATACCTCCGGAAAGTGGGTGTGTGGGTATTACCTATACACCTCTGCCTACCCCTTCGGGGACCCTTGTGGGAAGGCGTGAGGATATATTATTATTATTATTATTATTATAAAAAATAGTAGTGGACGTCTCCACGCATCGTGTGTCCAAAACAAATCAATAAACCCCATGGCGGCTCAACAAATTGGTCGGATGATTCAGCTTTAAGGCAATCGTGTTATTTACATATTGTTTTGTCACTTATCTCTCGGGTCATTTTATTTCTTTGTTTTGTGGCGATAATATCGCCCTCGGTCCGGCGTTGTATACAAATTTGGCAGCATTTAAGGGTCCGTGGAATCTTTATACATTTGTTTTTATTTATATCCTCACCCCTTCCCGCAAGGTCCCCGAAGGGGTAGGCAGAGGTGTATAGGCAGTACCCACACAACCACTTTCCGCCAGATATACCGTAACGCTGAAGCTATACGGTGAAGGAAAACATCGAGAGGAAACCTGCATACGTCTGAGAAGCAATTCAAAGGTGTAGTCGTGCTTGAGTAAAGGCGATGGACTCGCCATCTCTCTAGCGGAAAGTGGGTATATGCCTACACCATCGGGGACCCTTGTGGGAAGGCGTGAATATTTTATTTGGCATAGTCGGCTTTTTATGTGTGTTTTTGTGTCCGTCATGCGCGTTCACTCTACGGAACCCTGTGCCACAGCGCGTACTCACCCTTGTCCGGTTTTTTCTTCAATAATGTTAAACAAGGCGCTGCCATTGTGGCATCAACACTTCGATATTACATCCGGCACCTACCAATGTGGCGGGAAATTGGTTGTGTTTTATATACTATCGACGGGGAACTCATCCCCATACCTTGGAACCACAAAGGTCTCGCACTGCGCGGTTCCAAAGCAGTTTCCTTCCGCGAACGCTCAGGCTGTGGAATGAGCTCCCCGTTGGGGTTTTCCCCGGAGAGTGCATGGAGTTCTTCAAGAAGGGCGGAAAAGCGAGAGAGAGAGTAGAGGGCGGAAAAGTCAAGAGAGTAGTTTTAAGAGAGGTAGGGCATAACGGATTCTCCGTTCGAATTTGGAGCTCCCCGCCTGGGGCAGGACCTCCACCTTATAGAAGTCCGTAGACAAATAACACAATTTATTGTGTTGTGTTCCTACGCGGTGAATAAAGTTTCCAGTAATGAGCTCCTTAGGGAGGGGGGAGGATTGTTATATTGTGTTGGCAGCAGAGGGATATGTCCTATTATGATGCCAGCACAGTATATCTTTCCGAACACAGAGTGGCAACGCGCAAGTGATACTTAGGTATCGTGAGCGTAAATAGGCTGCGGTAACAGTTTCCCATCAGGTGGGCCGCATGCTTGTTTGCCTTACCTTAACATACATATCATCACGCCGAGTCCCTAATGGGGTAGGCAGAGAGTATAGAGCGCCAGTTATCTCTAGACTTACATACCTTTTTCGCTTCGACCACATTGATAACGTTATGATTACTCGAAACCTGCGAGCATGTATGAATGCCCAATTGCCCAATTTGATACGATGATAGTGTACTGCA
>JACCPG010005690.1:0-50999 GCA_016069955.1 Drepana arcuata
AGGTGGCAAGTACAACTCGTGGTGTGACTAATCACTGTAATCAAGTTCAGATTCATCTCACTCATTGGTACACTCGGGAGTCGAACTTGCAATCTTTGTGTTGCGGGCAACTACGTACTGGAAACACTCGGCCTCGTTGACCACAATCTATATATATATAGATTGTGGTGTGGTACATATATGTAGCTAAAAACGACTGGACTGATTTTAATTAAACTTTCTGAGTATCTTCAAGTGGATATACGATAGGTGGCGCTGCAAACGTGTTTCAGGAAATTTAACTTTTTCACCCGGGCGAAGCTGTCCCTTTCTGTGTGTCTTTAGGTGGATTCGAAAATGGTTCAAATTTTTTATTGGATCATAATTGGAAGTTATCTTTGTAAAGGAACAAATGACCAAACTGACGGAATTAACTCAAAGGCTTGTTTACTCCACGATCAACAAAGGATGAACAGTACAGACGGACAAAGACATGCATTATTTGCTTAACCCTGCTTTGTGCGGTCATCGGTACGATGTACTGCAGTTAACATTGTGGCAAAGTAAACAAACAATTTAATATGAATTATCAAGACATGATTAATTGAATAAATGCACATAAAACCATAATTAGGTAATACCCACACACCCACTTTCCGCCAGAGGTATATTAGGTGCCAACGTGACAGATGGCGAGTCCATCGCCGTTACTCAAGCACGACTATACATACGCCTTTGAATTTCTTCTCGGACGTATGCAGGTTTCCTCTCGATGTTTTCCTTCACCGTAAAGCTCATGGTGTGACTAATCACTGTACTTAAGTTCAGAAAAACTCATTGGTACAGTCGGGATTCGAACTTGCGACCTTTGCGTCGCAGGCAACTGCTCGCACCACTCGGCCACCACGGCTTATATTATATAATATAAATATATATAAAACCATAATTTATGTGTATTTACGATCTTTTCTCGGCCAAAAACCTACATCTTTATATACGTATTTTCTTTTGTGCGTGTGTTTGTCAATGAACTCCTACACGGCTGGACCGATTTAAATGAAATTTTCTGTGTCTTCAGGTGGATTGGAGAATGGTTCAGATTCATAATTGGACAATATAGGTGGCGCTGCGATCGGTTTTTTTTTACCCAAGCGAAGCTAGGCGGGACAGCTAGTTTTATAATAAAGACGACTGATTTGATTGTTTGTGAGGATATAAAAATTGCTAAACTTAAAATTACAGGATTTAAAGCTTCTTTCACATATGAAAAAGCTATATTATTCCGGAGTAATCCGAGCTTGTTTGAACAGGCTGAGTTCTGAGGCAATTGGACGTTGCACTCCCTCTGCCTACCCCGTTAGGGACTCAACGTGATGACAAGTAATTTATACAAATAAATAAAATTGGAGTGACTTTTGTCTCTATGTTTGGTCCGGCAAATCTCAGAAACGGCTGGACCAATATTGACGGGACTTTCACTGGCAGATAGCTGTAAAAATACTTAGGCTACTACATTTATTGTAGAAACTGAACAACATGTTCATTTTGTTAAATTCCATGCGGACGAAGTCGCGGGCACGGCTAGTTTGAAAACAGATACTATCCACTAGCGCCACCTCGTTATAACTGCAATTGCGATTAATTGTATTTTTAAGTGATGTAATTATCATTTTTATGTGACTCCGTCGGGCGTCCTTATCTCATGAAACAGCTAAACGCAATTATGTGTCAGTGTGTTACGTACACATAACGGGCTTGTCACGCAACCGTCAAGTTGTCAATGAGTTATTGACGTGCGCTGTCAAAGTGACAATATGTCGCGCACGACCCGAGCTCATCTTGCTAAAGCCCTTGTACATCCATCGTTGACCGCGTAGCGCTTAATCGCCAGTGACCACAGGAGATCTTTACATACATACATACACGATTAGTCACACCACGAGCTTGAAACAGTGAAGGAAAACATCGAGAGGAAACCTGCATACGTCCGAGAAGTAATTCAAAAAGGCGTATGTATAGTCGTGCTTGAGTAACGGCGATGGACTCGCCATCTGTCACGTTGGCACCTTAAATATACCTCTGGCGGAAAGTGGGTGTATGCGTGTTAACTAAACCCCTCTGCTTACCCCTTCGTGGACCCTTGTGAGAAGGCGTCTTCAACAACAGAACAACAGACGTGAACTACATCCACTCCGATATAATGTATAGGGTTCTTAACAAAACAAACTGGGGTGTCCTTATGCATACATGTATTGCACATAGTTGCACTTGCAAAGGAAACGTGACGAGGATAATTGCTATAATTAATGATTGATAAGATGTCTCCAATCAACGTTGAGAGCATCTGCATCCAGACATTAACACTATCCAAGGTGAAATCCCAAATGATGAACGCGTTCAAACGTTATTTCATCAAAATCTATTTAGCCGATTTACAACACTAAAGAAGCAGTCCAGTTCTCTCTGGACTTACAGACTTCACACGTTACATCCACATAAATTGGTCTCTCCATAAATGCTCGTCATTTTTGAGGATAAATACAAGATATTGTCTTTAGTTAAAAATCACATCATCTGTTTTTAATTTACTCAATACACCATTTATTTCACACCTAATTAGTTTACGTACGCATCGAGGGCCTTGAGGAACACGAAGACGCGCCCCGCTATTCTTCCTCGTAGTTTAAGTGTGCAACTTTTAATGTTTAAGTATTGTCGGTACACACTGATTACCTATGAGTGCACACGCACACTACAATTAATAGAGTCGGGTCATACACCCCGCATGCCGCGACCCCCTTGACTAGAAATTAAAATTGGTGGGGCGCGTCTTCGTGGATGGCACTATCTATAAATACGTATAACGAGATTTAAATTTAGACCAATTGCGTTTAACGACGTCAAGTACGTACTGTACTTGACGTAACTTATAACTACGATTATAATAACTAGTAATATACCACCCAAAACTAAGAGACCTTAACCCCAATAAATTAATTCATACCGAATTTATCATGAAGCAAGTTGCGACATCTAGTGTGGAAACTATTAAACTAAGATAAGGTTCTTGCGTTTACCTTTTTAAGGTGTTTGTTGACCCATTTTGTGAACGTCTTCTTCTGTATCGCGTCTCGTTCATCTGAAATTAAGAATGATAAAATGTTAATAACCATTTATGCTTCGCGGTTTTATCCGCTTTACAATTGATTTACCGCTCCATACTTATTATATTACTGTTTGAACGAGGTTGGGCTCGTAAAGATAAAGAAAGAAATGTTACATGGCTTTCCACATAGAAGCAAATCATCTTTGTGAACATAGTTCACACAGAGAACACAGTTCGCCCTCTGATAACGCCAGTAAAACCGCGTCATCGGCGTATAGGAGGCAGTTGACCACTAAGTTTCCCATTTTGACTCCACATTCGTACGTTCTTAGTGCTCTCAGACAGTTATCTAGATATATAATGAACAGCCAGGCAGACATGATACACCCTTGTTTGACCCCCGACTTCACATCAAACCAGGGCGACATCTCACCGTTAACCCTAACGCACGCCTCGCTATCACTATAGAGTGATTTCACGTCATGCAGTAGGGAACTACTCACTCCATATCCAGGCAACACGCCCCAGAGTTCCTTTCGTGCGACTCTATCAAATGCCATCTCTAAGTCGACGAAAGCGCAGAAAACCATTTGGTTAATATCCAAAAACTGCCGCGATTCCGCGAAGCGAGGTTTGTTTTTAAAAAAACATTTTTAAAGCGTATAATCCGTCGATTTTGAAAAGCTATTTCCCCAGGATTTCCAACAAGAAATACAAGATTCTCAATTATGGGAGACCATGCAGGAGCTATTAAAATATATGTCATTATTGTTTGCTACAAAGATATTATGTTCGATACGTGTCACTCAACATCGCCAAGACTCATTATAAAAATAATTTACCAGATTAGGTATAACCCGCCCAAATACAGTATATGTTTCGGGTGAACGAACGCGCCTTGATATATAACATTCTAATCTAGTCTATTTATAATTGTACTATTTCTAACTCTAGTCGCTCGTTGCCAAATTATTTGCGTATCGGAAGTATCAGACATAAAGTATGTGTGCGTATGTGTGCAGTTCTTAGGCGTCTGTGTTTCGAGTGCATGACAAAATGCATTTCAAACGTAAGTTAGAAATGAAACTCAGCCGAACAATCATAGATGGGAATGTCAAGAACAAATTTTATTCTTAAGTTTTTAAAATCAAAGTAGCCAAGCTACTTCTTTTCACATCAGCTAGCTGCGAGTAAGTCCCGTAAAAATCGGTCCAGCCGTCTCAGAGATAAGCCGAAACAAACAGAGAGACAGACAAACTTTATGGTATACGTATGCATGTACCGCTTATACAAGCATATGCATTTAATAAAATGCGGTAATTCTAATATGACAAACAGACACTCCAATTTTATTTATTTGTATAAATAGCATGTGCCGCGGTTTCACTGGCGTAAAAATTTATTGCGCAGATTTTATGTATTAATCCAGCTAAAAATCTATTGCTGTGCCAAATATCATCCAATCCCATACAGCTGTTCTGGCATGATTGACAGTTACTTAATCCTGACCAACTTTCACATTTAAAACATTAGTAGGATCTTGCTCGACCTAGGAATCTCACGCCTCAAAACCGGCATTTAACTATTTCCCCAGTGAGGCGAGGCGATGTATTACATACCTAGATAGTAAACAAAAATCTAGACCGAACCAAACAGGAATTTAGCTCCATTTATCTGAATACCACGATAGAAAGAGACGGCAATTACGTCTTAATTAACTCGTTAATAATCTCATTAAAATATCTCGCGCAAGT
This sequence comes from Drepana arcuata, assembly GCA_016069955.1. Taxonomy (NCBI): domain Eukaryota; kingdom Metazoa; phylum Arthropoda; class Insecta; order Lepidoptera; family Drepanidae; genus Drepana; species Drepana arcuata. Next base: position 4,840 of record JACCPG010005690.1, read on the forward strand.
ACCAGGCTGTCATGAGGTATAAGGAGTTCCGCTAGGACGGAGGCAAGTCACATTACATTCATCTCACTTCAAGCGGATGTTGCAATCAACATAATAAGATAATGCCCTTCAGCAGATAAGCCGTCGATAAAATATATATTGAGCCGATGTCCGAGTGGGTTTAGAAATCACAAGGTCAAGATTGCAGATTCAAAATCAGGGCGGATTGTTTATTTTTTTAAACTCATCGGTGACAGGGATGCGGTCCGCCTTATGGTAAGCGGCTACCGCTTTATCATTTAACTTTAGTACAGTTAAATGCCTTAGTGAAGTCCTGGCTATTCGAGCCTGAGTTTCGATTTATCTCTAACTAGCGGTCCTAGTCGGTACCCGGCTTCGCACGTGTGACTTTTTTTTATAAAAGAAAATATATATGTCACTCAGGGTGAATGTAGCTTTCCAATGGTGAAAGAATTTTTCCAATCGGTTTAGTAGTTTCGGAGCCTATTCAATACAAACAAATAACTATACAAACAAACTTTATAATATTAGTGTAGACGATACGTGTCATACGTGGGTATGACACCTGGAACTACTGCATCTGTTTTGTAAACATCGCATGCTTTGTAAAATGTACAGCCTTACACGCTAGAATTACATGAGTTTTTTGCAATCATTCATAATAATAATAATAATATATCCTCACGCCTTCCCACAAGGGTCCCCGAAGGGGTAGGCAGAGGTGTATAGGTAATACCCACACACCCACTTTCCGCCAGAGGTATATTAGGTGCCAACGTGACAATCATTCACATCTTACAATAAATCAGACCATTAAATAACGAGATACATAAAGTCGAAACGACGAGCATGTATGAAGAGACTGATGAATGTAGACGAAGCGAAAGAGGTGTGTAAGTCTAGAGAGAACTCGCGCTCTATACTCTCAGCCTACCCCGTAAGAGACTCGACGTGATTATATAATATGTATAAAGTCGAAAAATGTTTTAACAGTCAAAGTATATCGTCAATCAAACCTTGCAACAGGGCAGTGGGAGACCCTTTTGGGTCCGAGGTATGGAGATGAATTCATCCGTCCATTGCGAGAAGGTAGAAGCTAACCGAAGGCATCAAGCCGAACAATTAAACAGAACACTCTCCGTTATCTAAAGTGTCACATTTCGCCGACACTCAAGTAGTTGGCAACGGCTGTGGCTTCAATTGCTTCAAAGTGCAAAGAGGTCATTGGATTTTGCGACCATAAGTGAATCGTGTGTTAGTCTGGAGTGGATTGGCACTCTTTTATCTCTGGACGGCCCGTAAAGTAAAGAGTATGACTGCCAAGCAAACTCTTCGCACTAAGCTTATTATTATTATTACAACCTACTATAAATTAAATTAAAGTAATTCAAAGGCGTGTATAGCCGTGCTTGAGCAACGGCGAAGGACTCAGTCAGGCGAAAGGCTCACTAATATATCCTCACGCCTTCCCACAAGGGTCCCCGAAGGGGTAGGCAGAGGTGTATAGGTAATACCCACACACCCACTTTCCGCCAGAGCTATATTAGGTGCCAACGTGACAGATGGCGAGTCCATCGCCGTTACTCAAGCACGACTATACATACGCCTTTGAATTTCTTCTCAGACGTATGCAGGTTTCCTCACGATGTTTTCCTTCACCGTAAAGCTCGTGGTGTGACTAATCACTGTACTTAAGTTCAGAAAAACTCATTGGTACAGTCGGGATTCGAACTTGCGACCTTTGCGTCGCAGGCAACTGCTCGAACCACCACTCGGCCACCACGGCTCTTTATTAATAATAATAATTTAAATTTAGAATACACTTTTGTATCTTATACTGCTAGCACAGCGCGTTATTGAATTACGTTGTGTAAGAGAGAGCTACTGTATCTTTCCACAACCATGGCGTATGATTTTTGCCGTTATAGTGCAAAACGCTCCCTAAATACATAATAGCTTGTTTTGACCGTAAACGGATAAAAGTAACGTTAATGATATAACATCCGTCACAATTGTCTGCCGCCATTAAAAATTGCGCAACACTACATTCGTTTACTAGCTCAAGCACGTGAATTCGTCCGTGTAGAATATAATTTTATTCAAATTGATAGCTGGTACCTTCTGCTTCAACTGCGAAATGTACATCGTACTTCAAAGTAGCACTTAGAAATTAAAAATCGACGAACATGTATAAAGAGACTGTTGAATGTGGACGAAGCGAAAGAGGTATGCAAGTCTAGAGAGAACTGGCGCTCTATACTTTCTGCCTACCCCGCTAGGGATGATATGAAATTGTATCCCCTTCACTATATTTTTTATAAATAAAATCAAGTAAATTAATTGCATGTAGAATAACTTTAGAACAGGCATAATTTACACGGCATATATGTCGTGTAATGATAATATTACACCTGTTTGAGGGCACCGCAATATGATGGCGGCATGGCGGGTGACTATTCTAGTGTATGCAATATCTAAACTTATATCGCTCATTTATATCTACTATCGCTATATAAACTGACCAGCGGCTTCGCACGGGTGGACTATTAATAATTTTTTTAAACATATTGGAATAAAATTTATTTTTCTCTTGCAATTAAAATAGCATCTATTAATCAGTGATAATGTAGCATTTAAATAATGAAAGAATTTTTAAAATCGGTCCAGTACTTTTTGAGCCAATTCCTTACAAACATACTTGCATACAAATCTTTCTTCTTTATGATATTAGTATAGATAATATATATGTGTACTCCTGCGCGACATAGAGTAGCAAGTGTGCTTGCTAGGTCCCATTTTTCGTTATACCAAAACTCCTAAAAATTTGATAAGACTTAAAAAGCTTCAAACATATAACCATTCAAACAGACAGACAGACAGTAGAACGTCCACGTAAGCCTTTCAATTCGCAAACTATCGCCGTGCGAACGAACGGCCAATGCGTTTGTGCATTTGGCCCAATCAACACTGCCGAGGCCAATGGACGCTTTATTAATGTATGTTTAAGTACATAGCTCTATAAACTTTAATATATTTACCGGTTTATTATACTTTCATTTGTTTTGGCCGTGGTAGCAAAGTGGTTCGAATAGTTGCCTGCGACACAAAGATCGCAAGTTCGAATTTCGACTGTAACAATGAGATTATCTGAACTTAAGCACAGAGATTAGTCACTTAACGAGCTTTACGGTGAAGGAAAACATCGAGAAGGAACGTGCATACGTCTGAGAAGCAATTTAAAGGCGTATATGTAGTCGTGCTTGAGTAAAGGCGATGGACTCGGCCATCTATCACAATGTCACCTAAAATATATCTCTGGCGGAAAGTGTGTGTGTGGGTACTACCTATACACCTCTGCCTACCCCTTCGGGGACTTTGTGGCTAGGCGTGAGGTATTCATACCCGAGCCAGCCAATGAAACAGGGGTGGCAGTACAAGGACCATAAAAGGCCTCATTGCGTGCAGAAACATACATATATTATATCCTCGGCGTCGTGGGTGTGACAGGTTTAGTACAATACGAGAACCTTGACAGATGTAAAACACACCGCATTGACCCACTTGCTAATTTCAACCTAAACCTTATCTAGGTAGACGTGAATAATTTGCATTTATCATACAGTATGGTTACATTCAGTAGCCGAACTCAAAATTAATAAAATATATCGAGTTTATTTATTTAATTACTTCATTTAGTTCATCAAAACTTGAGGGTCCCCGGGGTGTGGGTAGCAACAGAACCTCCTTACGTACGTGACACATCTAAAATAATTATAAAATACTAGACGTCCCGCCCAGCTTCGCTTGTGGAGGTTGGTGGAGGAAATCATCGACTGGTAACCTGCATACGTCTGCGAAGAAATTCAAAGGCGTATGTATAGTCGTGCTTGAGAAATTCCTCTCGATATTTTCCTTCACTGTAAAACTCTTTATTCAGTCCGGATTCGAAATTGAAATGTATTGCATTCCTCGAACCCCTCGGCCACTACGACTTTCATTATTCGATACAGTCTAATCTTAGTCTACTGTTCGTGATATGACTGTGTCCGGCTGATGCTTATCGGATTCCCAGTGGGGTTTCCGTACATAAACCGCTTAACTTTATAAGTGCTACTTACAAATCTACAAAGATGTGTAAAAAAGTTTTACATACATTCATATCGTCACATATCTGCTTAATCTTCTTAATATATATTAATCTCGTGTCACAATGTTTGGCCTCAATGGACTCCTAAACTACTTAACCGATTTCAACCAAATTTGCACACCATGTGCAGTTTGATCCAAATTAAAAGATAGGATAGCTTAAATCGCAATTAGACCCGATAGGTGGCGCTGCGATCGTGCTACGGGCAATTTAACTTTTTCTCCCAAGCAAAGCTGGGCGGGACAGCTAGTAAGTATATAAATTACGTGTCACGTTGTTTGTCTGCGATGGGCTCCTAAACTACTTAACCGATTTCAATAAAATTTGCACAAAGGGTGCAGTTTGATCCAACTTAAAAGATAGGGTAGCTTACTTCATAATTGGACCCGATAGGTAGCACGATCGTGTTTCAGGAAGTTAAACTTTGTCACCCGGGCGAAGCTGGGCGGGACAGCTAGTTTATAATATTAGTAAGAGAAGTAAGATAGTAAGATGGGCAAGATATATCTTAATATTTATATATATTTCTTCTGTACGTGTATCGCTGTGATGTTTTAAAGTTTGTTACTCAATCACGGCTGAACGGAATTGAATGAAATCAGGCACAGAGATAGATTATTAGCTGGATTAATTCATAGGCAATGATTTCTGCCGAAAATAAATCTAGATAAAACTGTACTTATGAAATCATTTTTACGCCGGTGAAACACACAGATATTACTAACATAGATAAATCGTTATCTCCGTAAGTCTAGTTCCCATAGTTCAAGTTTAGGACTATTTAATCTGTGTGGTCTCTATAAAAAAACTATTAGCAAAGTCTGATTGAATTACAAAGTCGAAAGGACGTACATCATTTCATTGCAAGCATGTGGGGAGAGTTGATTGTTCTAATTAACCGATTCGCTCCAATGTCTTTGGGTCAATACAATTGAGCCGCATTCTCGGGGTCATTTGTGCTGAGGTGACCGCTCGTAGGATCAAGTTAGCATATATGGTGATCAAGGTGTACGCCGCCGACTCTCGGTCAGTCATACTGTCTTAAGAAATGAGGTGGCTCTTCCGCTGTATCTTCTCCTGACAGGTATTTATTTGCAAACCGTGGAACGGTTATTTAGTATATAATACTAGCTGTGTCCCGCTAATTTACCTGCGATAAATTTCCTCCTTTGGGCAGTATGCTTTATCAATAAAGGAACTAACGAATACGAAAATATTGTGTAATTAAATAGTGTGAGTAGTCACACCACGAGCTTTACGGTGAAGCAAAATATCGAGAGGAAACCTTCATAGGTTTGAGAAGAAATTCAAAGACCTATGTATAGGTGTATAACCGTGCTTCTGTAACGGCGATGGACTCGCCACCAGTCACGTTGCACCTAAAATATATATCTGCGAGGAAAATGGATGTGTGGGTACTACAAATGCACCTCTGCCTACTCCTTCAGGGTCCCTGTGGGAAGGTGTGAGTGGGTATAAGTAGTTCTTGGAATTAACGCGTTCAAACAAACACACAAACAAAAGCTGTATATTTATATTCCTGTATAAAATTCCTGTAAAGATTCCTTTGTAAAATTACTTACAACATAATTTTATATATATATTTTATGATCTGTATCCTGAAGATGGGCGCAAATAACTGCTACACAGTTTTACAACTATTGCAGATGTTAACGTGAAAACTGTCAACGTGTAATCTATCTATATATATATATATATATACTATATATACTACCTATATATATATATATAGGAGATCCCATTTGTGAACTCACTCATCACGAAATCTCAGTATTTATAAGGCCGATTGACTTGAAATTTGGTAGGAGTATTCCTTACGCGGTGTAGAGGTCAGCTTGGAACGGATTTTTAGAAACTCAACTTTTTTTTTTACTTTTTCACCCGGGCGAAGCTGGGCGGGACAGCTAGTTTTTATATATTGCTTAAACAAATTCTTATCCTTATTAGGATCTTTTGGCAGGCTTCCAGCTCGACCTCTCTTTTAACCACAAGACAAGAGACCTACACGTAATGGATCTACTTTGCATAGAGAAATTAAAACTCATTCAATTATTAAAATTTAGAATGCAATTTAAAACGAGCAGGTACACGCTCGGTGGCATAACGACTTTCAAAAATCTCCACGAGTGGGTTCCCCGACGTTTCTCAATGGCCTCTGAGTCAGGCTTGCGAAATTGGCGTAGGTCTAGCCACCATTCAAATTTATATGCAGTTATTTGCAAATAATAACTGCTTTATATATTGACGCCTTCCCACATCCGTAAAATATTGGGGTCCTGGATACTGGACATTATAAAGTCAACGTTGACCTATTGACGGGCCTACTCTGTTCCCCTATACTTAAGTACTAATGTAGTACATACATACATACATCCATACATACATACATACATACATACATACATACATACATACATACATATATACATACATACATACATACATACATACAGACGTATCATCACGCCGAGTCCTTAATGAAGTAGGCAGAGAGTATAGAGCGCCAGTTCTCTCTAAGACTTACATGCCTCTTTCGCTTCGTCCACATTCGTCAGTCAAATGTTGTAATAATAATATTGTAATACCTAATGATTGAAAAGATTAACCATGGAGTTTCTTGCCGGTTCTTCTCCATGGAAACGACCAACCCGAACCGTGCACCAGGCGTATGTGAAATAAAATATTTAGATTTTTGGACCTGGAGTCCATCAGCACTTCTGCCTTACAGACGATCATATCCAATCGCTCCTGATTAGCACTTTATTCCTGCGGTAAGCAGCTTGATCAGCTTGTTTCTTAAACATCTAGCACACCATCTCCCGCTTTCTAACAGGCTAATCAGAATATCATATTTGTCGAATAAAAATAAAGGTATTTAGGTGCCAACGTAACAGATGTCTCATTTATCGTGGGGTTCGAACCCACTATTACATATGGATACTTTTTCGATGTTTTCTCAAAGGAATCCACAGAGGAGCCTCTCGACGTTTTCATTCGCCGTAAAGCTCGTGGTTTGATAAATTACTGTTAAGTTCAGAAGCCGTGGTGGCCGAGTGGTTCGAGCAGTTGCCTGCGACGCAAAGGTCGCAAGATCGAATCCCTACTGTACCAATGAGTTTTTTCTGAACTTAAGTACAGTGATTAGTCACACCACGAGCTTTACGGTGAAGGAAAACATCGAGAGGAAACCTGCATACGTCTGAGAAGAAATTCAAAGGCGTATGTATAGTCGTGCTTGAGTAACGGCGATGGACTCGCCATCTTTCACGTTGGCACCTAAAATTACCTCTGGCGGAAAGTGGGTGTGTGGGTATTACTTATACACCTCTGCCTACCCCTTCGGGGACCCTTGTGGGAAGGCGTGAGGATATATTATTATATTTTTATTATTATAGTTCAGAAGAACACATTGATAGAGACCACGGTTTAAACTGACATTTTATTTTACTATCATTAGTAAAACCACACGAAAACAACGGTAAAGTATATTATTACTTGGACTACCCTTTACGGGGCTCTTGTGGAAAAGCGAGAAGAGCATTTTAATGAATATTAAAGGGCACATCCACAAACCACGTTATTTTTATGGTAAGCAAACATGCAGTCCGCCTAGAGCAACTACTAACAACATCAAATTAAATTCAGTCAATTACGACGCCATTACTTATATTGAAATTTGAAATAATGAATTCCAAATGTCAACACAGAAATAAAATCGAAACCACAATTAACGAAATAATATTATCTAAATCGAATGTTATTCACATAGATCACACACAACCGGTTAGTCTAAACTTGAATTAGTTTCAAAGGCCTTTAACATTAACGACTTTGATCTAAAAAACAGCTGATTATAAAAAAAATACACAAAACGAATACCATTCGATTGTACGGGTTTCGTTCCTAATTTAAATATGGCAATCAAAGATACTCTAAAGCCGCTTGTATTAAAGGTAGGTATAATTCCATTTAACAAGTTTCAATTTTACAGAATAATAAATTTGAATTGAAATAATTAATGGCAGCTTGCAACAATACGTTGAATCAATTTTTAAATTAAATGTAGAATAATAATAATAATTTAAATATAGAACGATGTAGATTACTATGTACTTTTTTAGTCATAAGAATCACAGAGGCAGAATCGCAAAGAATGTTAAACAGTGTGCGGTTGCATCAAAACAAACGAATGTTTTAAAAAACAAACATCGAACACTCGCATTCTCTATATCATCACCGACGAACCTGTTTGTTGAACAAAGAACTCCCAACATGTTGTACCTTTGAATTTAGTTAGGTTCTCCTCGTAAACCTGGTCGTGGGGTTCAGACCCGTGCGGCTCCCCCCGATGCCGCTTCGGCTGGTGAGGTCCATCGTAAGTAGCGTTCCCGTTGACGCCATCCTGCATCACCTCTTGGGGGTCAAACCCAAGACGTTCCTTGTAATATGATTGCGTAGACATTTTTTACACACTTCTCATAATTTGATTTTCGAACACTATTTTATGCGCGGGTTTTTTAAATTACGAACACTGGACGTTGTTTTGTAGCACTTTTTACTTCGTTTTTTTTTTATTTAATGACCGAGGTACCGGTTGTTATTTATTATGAAGGGATTCGCCAAAATCCGTCCACAATAAGCCCGTTTACGGTCGCAAAGGTCGTATTTAAACGATTCACCACAATATCTTACGTTCGATGTCATCCAGTCTGTTCCACAAAAGGAAAGTTGTAAACCCCTTGACACACACTTATTGATCTTGACACAATTTTTTTCACTTATAATTTACTCACTTTGAATGACAGTTTTATCTATGTTTTTTTAAAAGCTTTTAATGTTAATATGGCAATTGTTAAGCGTTAGTTTAAAATTGGAATGCTTGGTTACGTTTTTAAATTTTAAAAGTCGTTTCGGTTACACCGTTCGGAGTGTAATGAATCACTCGGTGTCAGGTTTTCACATGTTTCGTGGACAATTGTACAAATAACGAAACTCTGGCAACACTGGCTGTGAGGACAAAAGAATTGGTTGATTTACATTTTGTTTCTCGAGGTCTAAATTACCACATACTAATAATGACTCATATTAAGTAGCTAAGTAAAAATATTTATGAAGATATGTGACGTGAAAACTTTGGCAGGACGAGGATTTCGGTATTATAGAAACAATAATTCGAATGAAGAAACTTATATCAATATAATGAAAATGTATATATCAGGTTAGGTAGGTACTTGCTTATTAACATATGCATTAAAATATGCGTGCTTCATTTAAGCTCATCGTTCGGTAATTAGAATTAACGTATTTACCTACTATTTGGTGTGGAAACAGCGAAGGTGGTTTGTAAGTTTAAAAGTGAGGGACTCGTCGTGATGAAAAAAAATATGTATTATTGATTTGAATTGAATTATAGCGAACTTTATAAGAGTAATAATAATATTCACAAATTATTAAATCAAACGCGTTCGTTATTATTAATCAAAAATACTTTAAATGGAAATCATTTTTAATTCAGTATACACAGTTTGTTTGCAAAGAAATTAAGCTAGTTAGTCACACGCGCTATAAAAAATATACTTTAGATCTATATCATTATTAAAAAAAATATAAAAAAAAGCCAATTTGTCGGGACATCTTACTTAATATGTATTTCTCAATCATACGGATGCAGGACAGGAAGAATAAAACCTTGCTTTTATTCGGATTGAACTTCACTTAAAGGCCTGATATCCAGACCTTTATAATACGAGCACGTGTAAGATGACAGTGGGAAAAATACACCGTCTTCGGCAATTAATTATACTACTTTGACCTCGGTCGGATGAGCAAAAGTTGTCATAATTTGTTATTAACTCGTTATGCTCGATGTTTATCGTTTGAAACATAAAACTTACGTTGCTATTCAGAATATGCGGTTGGCAGATATCTCACACTTAATTACATATTAGGTAGATACTTAAAAACACCGGCCAATACATGTTAATGGCTGATATTTTAGTAAAAAAAACATTAATTAGTGTAAAAAGTTAGGAACGTATAAAACCTTTTTCATATGTGACTTATAAATAAATGCATATAACGTAGGTACATCACCTGATTTTAGTAACTGGCTGTAAATAAAGAATTATAAATAAAATTCATAAGATGTTTTCAAATCCTAACCCTTCCAAATTTAAACCACGGCATATAACACCACGATCATTGCATGTTCAGTGACCATAGAATTGGTCGTGTTATCGGCTTTCCCGCGAACTGTCAAGGTGACAGGGTGAACGACCGGGCGCGCGCCTGCTTGACCTTGTCATAATACAAACCCCATTAGATTTCTCCGAGTCGTTATGACTGATGTTTGTAAAATAAATAAATATAATTTAATTGTAATTTATCAAATTTGCAATATAATTATTTTCAATTCTGTCACGGCGCTATATTTACCGCCCTATGCAATTGCGAAAGTAAATAACACTCCGATGGAAAATATTATTTAATCAAAATAATGCATGATCTACGATGTATATGGGAACAACATTAATATCAAAACCTAGAAAGACACACCATAAGATGTTATTGAAAAATAACACAAATAAATCTGAATTAAACCATTGAATTACAAAACCAGTCTCAATCTGGTTTGAGACTGGCAAAAGTTCAATTGTAAAAAAAAGTAGATACTAACATTAAAACATACTGGCAGACATTAAAAAAAATACGATTTATAAAACGAACGAGTCCAAATTAAAACAGTGAGCAGAGAAACAGGTTTGACACAATAGTACAAGCTCAGTCCCCCAAGTGCAGAGTGCGACATCCCTATACTGTTTGCCAAATATCCAAGGCCGAGAGACCTTCGCTCCGAAATATCTGCCGTGGGAAAGAGGAAACAATTAAACGGTTGTGGGTCCAGTGATAGCGGTATAATACACAGACTATGATCGCTAACGCTAAGGTATAATAGACGTGAGGAGATCACGTGGTACGAATAGAGTGCTTATTTGGTTTGATACATTAGGATGACAATTGGACCTAACGTACATGAGAATTGTATCCTCACGCCTTCCCACAAGGGTTCCCGAAGGGGTAGGAAGAGGTGTAAGGTAATACCCACATATACACTTGTAAGTGTTGTATGAAATGCAACTTTAATACTGTTCTTGTTGGGGGTCAAAACTAAATTAAGTTAAGAGAAATTAAATTTTGGCAGTCGATTACGCGCAATTGATATCCTTGGTATATCAAGCGGCATTAGGCAGGTGTTGCCTCAGTGGCAAACAACATATTTTTTTTAACAAAGAAATTTTGGGAATATAAATTCTACTTAGACTTTCAAACGAGGCTTTAATATGTAGGGACATCATATTGTATACACTTTGTGTTGATCCACGCTAAATCTGGCACCCCACCCTCTGGCCGCCAATGAGAGGGTCTGGTGCTTCAGTCCTATATTCGTTCGGAAATTATTTAACGGGTTATAAGTACATACAATTTTCTTACGAAGAAATATGGTTTACCCAATTTATAAAATGAATCAGAGTTTAGTCAGTTTGCGCTAATCTTATGTTTTGCGTAGCCCCTTTAATGAGGAAACCTATATATCAAAATTATACCCGGGTGGAATCACGGAGCACAGTGAGTGTACAGTAAGGTTATTTGGAGTACAAGTATTTTAAGTTTAAGTATAATAAATAAGCCTAAGTGCCAAGGAGCGACGTGACACACATAACGTAATGGATATGATTTCGTAAGAAACTGTATTTTCCGTGCCATTTGGAATGTTTATTACACATGACATAATATAATCGTGGCTAGCCCCTCGCGTGGTAGGCAGCGTTATCAGTCCTAATAGTTCTTATTGTTGAAAAGTCGTCCGACTTCGTTCATCTAGGACACTACAAAATAAATTTATTTATTTATTTCATACCTACATATTCACACCTTCCCACATGGGTCCCTGAAGGGGTAGGCAGAGATGTGTACGTACTACCAACACACCGACTTTTCGCCGGGGATATATTCCAAATGGCTACGTGACAGATGGCAAATCCATTGCCGTTATACAAGCGCAACTAAACATACGTCTTTGAATTGATTTTCAAACATTTGCAGATTTCCTATCGATGTTTTCCGTCGTCTGCTGGTGGTATGATTAATCAGAAACACTTGCAGTAGTCGGGATTCGAATTAATTTTTCGTTTTTATTGACACATAGGTGACAAACAAACATGCGGTCCGCCTGATGATAAGCGGTTACCGCCGCCTATGGACGATTGCAACACCAACTCTTTACCACTCAGCGATTTTAAACTTAATACAGCTTTTTTTAATGTTGTTCCCAAATCCGGGGCAAGTTATTTAAGAGTTTGAAAATGAAAGTGAAACTATGTCAGGGCTGTGAATTATTGAAACAATTTAAGTGTACGTAGACGTAACGTAACTTCCTTTCAGCTTAGTCAAGGTTTTAGGCTAGACTCAGACAAAAAAGCAATTTAAATAGGAAATTACCAGCGTAACCAAATAAATCTGCAAACGATAGAACTAAAAATTATGATCAGCACTATTGTATATTTTATACACTCCTGCCTTCTGTGGAGTTAGACAGAAATCAGAATTTCTGCTGCGCCGGACTAGCCACAGTAGTCGAGGTGGCGATTGCCAGGCGAATAATAGGACCTAACCTAACCAACTACCTATAAATGGCTTGTGGAGTCACGCAGCCCCTATGGCCTAAGTCCGACACTGTTTCTACTTAATAAGAGACCGTTAGCCTAGAAACTATGAAAATCTTTTACATATTTTTCATAATAAATGTATTCTAATGGTTTTTGAAACCAACGCGAAGTAAAATTACTGTAATTGTAAAAAAATTAATAAATTGTTCTGAATCAAAAATATATCGTACCTTTTGTAAGACCTTTAAATATGTTTGTATCTGTCTAAAATCTACTTCAAATTTAAGACGTAATCGAAATCGTGAAATGCTGGACTAAGCTGCCTGATTGAAATGTCTAACTTATTGTGTAACTTGCGATCTCGTCAACATATAAATATTACCTTTTTAATTAAGTATTTATTAGAGTTTTAAACAAGAAATCCATACAACATTCTAGGATATAAAACGGTTATTTACGTGAAACACTTTTGCCCGATGAACTTTTGAAGAAAAAGTACTTATTTTCGATAAGGGTAGTTGACTTAACCTCAATTTAATCGTAGCTAAACAAGTCCGTTTAAAGTATACCCACTGTAGATATTCCAAAATGACATGGGAACGAAAACTCACGACTAATTTGGTAAACAATAAAGTAATATAGAATGAAGGAATACAAGGCTATAAGTAATTAGGACTGTGGGACCGACACAGCAATGGATTCTAATTGGAAAATTGTGTTCGATTGGGTAAACTGTACTGGACTAGTTCTTAGTGAGCTACGCCCACTGTCTCTGTAAATATATCTGAGTAAAATATTTACACTTTACATATGCGTATCTCTCTTGACGCCTTCCTACTAAAGTCCCTGAAGGGGTAGGCAGAGATGTGACACCAGGTGTATTACTTTTCACCGGAGAGATATTTAACTTGTCAACGCGACAGATGGCGAGTCCGTCGACGTTTCCCAAGCTCGACTATACATATGAACGTGTCGGAATTTCTTCTCATATGTTTGCAGATTTCCTCTCGATATTTTCCTTCACTGAATAGCTCGTGGTGGGACTAATTCATTGCACACAGGTTGTTGAAACACATATAAAATGCGATTCTGAAAGAAGACGCTTCAACGTACTAGACCAAATCGATCGAACACTAAAGAATGGGAACGTCATGAGTATTCAAAATCGGCTAGCAAGTATGCTGAGACAGATGAATGTGATTAAGGCGAAAGAGGTCTGCAAATCTAGCATTGGCGCTGAACTCTCTCAGCTTACAGTGATTTTGTAAGTATATTTGATTAGAAGGGATATTTTGATCTAGCTACAAAATTGTACCGGGTCAGTATCTGTACAAGTAAATCCTTTAGGAATAGAAACACCAGTTTAAAAATTGGAGATGACAGCGATATCTCGTCAAACATATGCTATCGGCGATAACGTTGATCCATTGATATCAAGCCAACCGCTTATCAGTAAAGATGATAGTACCGTGCGTGGGTTGCACGGTTTGTGCATCAGTGCAGGTGTATTAAAAAAGTACTGAACGATATATACAGATTTATTGAAGCAAAGAGCTACTAGCTAAGCCCGTGTATTCATTCGCCGTAATTTAAGAGAAACGTAACGAACGATAGGTTCGCCAAGAATGTCACTTATTGACAGTGTCCCAAGTGCTAAACTACATACATAAAAAAATGTACTAGCCATGCCTGTCCTGTCATGTCCCTTACAAAAAAACCTCTTCTGTTTACGCTATCCATTATAGCAATAACATTAGGTGCGGAAAAAGATGAAAGGAAGGACTTTTTTCTATGTTCACAGATCTAGCGCAGGTGACCGCTTTCCTAGAATAAAACTCTTTAAATCTACAAAATCATCAGCATTTACTTCTTTCTAAAACGTCCAAACCAACGTCTTCTAAGAATACTCTCTGGTAAATTTTGTAATGTTTGGAAGGTCGCACTGTGACCATGGGAACCTGCGACCTCTCCATTGCCGGCTATTTATGCATTCGGCCAACTGAGAGCTGAATACACGGTTTAACTGTATGATATAATAGTATACCTTGGACTTTAAAACACGATTTTAACACAAATATATTGAACCAAGTCGAAATCGAATCTTCGATATATTTTGAAAAGGATCGGTCTATCGAGGATCGGTTAAACGTTGAGACTTCATCTTATAATAATATATTAAATATATTTGTAGTGAATTTTCAACTCTGAACTTCACACCAGAAGCTTCGCCGAGAAGGAAACACCTAAAGGAAACCGTCTATGAAGATATTCGCATTGACGATAAGTACATAATATTCTGAAAGATTATTTGTAAATAAGTCCCCGAAGGGGTAGGCAGAGGTGTATAGGTAGTACCCACACACCCACTCTCCGCCAGGGATATAATTTAGATGCAAACGTGACAGATGGTCCATAGCCGTTACTCAAGCACGACTATACATACTTATAATAAATATAAAATAATAATAATAATATATCCTCACGCCGTCCCACAAGGGTCCCCGAAGGGGTAGGCAGAGGTGTATAGGTAATACCCACACACCCACTTTCCGCCAGAGGTATATAAGGTGCCAACGTGACAGATGGCGAGTCCATCGCCGTTACTCAAGCACGACTATACATACGCCTTTGAATTTCTTCTCAGACGTATGCAGGTTTCCTCTCGATGTTTTCCTTCACCGTAAAGCTCGTGGTGTGACTAATCGCTGTACTTAAGTTTAGAAAAACTCATTGGTACAGTCGGGATTCGAACTTGCGACCTTTGCGTCGCAGGCAACTGCTCGAACCACTCGGCCACCACGGCTCACATACTATACATACTTTACATTCTTAAATGTGTCCTAAGAAAGCCGTAGATGGACATAGCTAAGCATATTTGCTAATAAAATAGAGACTCCATACATCAAATATTATACATGTCTGCCCCTTAAGCGGCATGGTTTAAGATGTTGTGATACAACTCCATTAAGAAGCACAGGAAAGAACTCAAATACCAAATATTTGCTTTTCTTCATACATCATAAAACAAATTATTATGAGGTTGATGACCTTTAAGAAACCAAGCTATTCGCAGGATTTAAGAAATCAGCAGACCAAAAACTATCACATTAGGTACCGCGCAATCTGTGACAAACTTACTTTATCTATATAGACAGATAAATATGTATTCATCATTCCTTGGCATCACGACGCCATCTGTCACGTTGGCACCTAAAATATAACTCTGGACGGAAAGTGGGTGTGTGGGTACAACCTATACACCTCTGCCTTCCCCTTCGTGGAGCCCTGTGGGAAGGCGTGTGAGGATGGATACAATACTGATATAAACAACTTAGGCCTACCTAATAAATTTAATAAACCCAAGAGTACTAAGACTTAATCCGTGAATCAAATGAGGATTTTGAACCCGTGTGAAAGATCAAGACGAATCGTCCATTGTGCGTGATATGGTAACATTTGGGATACATTTTTTAAGAAACAGATCCAATTTACATGACCAATGACCGTCGGGACCGTTATGCGACAACGCCGTGAAATCTTTAATATTCACCAGCTTTTGAACTTACCGACTGTTGTGGAATCAAATGTTGCCGAAAGTGGTGAAACATTGGAACATCAAAGGCAGTTAAGTTAGCCTTTGCAGAAGATTCGGAAGAAAGATAGATAAAGAAAACAAATTAGGCACAAAATTTGCTCAGAGCAAAGTAAATACATTAATAACACATAATCAAAATGTTTTATTCAACGTAAGGGAACACTTATTGAACGTCAAATAACAAAAAAAAATAACGTTACCAACGTTTCTAAGAAAAAAAACCTGCCAGAAGAAGAAACGGGAAAACAAACTCCCCGGTCTTCTTTTTTAACATTTGCTCCCTTTTACGTAGGGGTAGAAAAAGATTAAATTACATATAAACTCTGTTTCATCCATTCAAATAATCTGATGTTTTATAGATATTTGACAGGATTACCTTACAGTGAGAGAGTAAGAGGTCGTTAACGAGTATGTAAGGTATCGCGCTAATAGGCTATGAAAACATACCATAAGGCTGGTAGCATATTTGTGGTTGCAACAAAACCCTCGTTGAGACGAACAAGCAATTATTGAACTCGACAAGATACATTCCACCTTGAGATCAAAATTCAACATACATACAAGGCGTCTCAGAAACTAAATCAGATGTCTTCTAGAAGTTGTCGGGATATCAGGCTGTTGTAAATAATATCCTCATAACGAAGAAATAAAGCAAAAAACAAAATCACAACATTATTAAATAGGAGTAGGCAGAGAGAATAGAGCGCCAGTTCTCTCTAGACTTGCATACCTCTTACACTTCGTCCACATTTACCAGTCTCTTCATACATGCTGGACGGTTTCCCATACACTTGACGTTCCCGTCTCTCACTGCCTACCGCGTTAGGGACTCGGCGTGATGATATGATGATATTAAATAGGATAATATTCACTCCGAAACATGGCTTCGTGAGTTTTTTCAGAAACTATTAATGACATAAATAAATGTATTACAGCTTTTTTTTTTTTATACAACAACAAGCATCGGCCTATCTGATGGAAAACGGTTACCGCAGCCTATTTACGCTCACGATACCGAAGTATCACTTGCGTGTTGCCACTCTGTGTTCGGAGGGTTATAGTGGCAGCATGTGTTTAATCCCTCTGCTTCCAACACAATGTAACAATCCTCCCCCCTCCCGAAGGAGCTCATTACTGGTTGCTGATTTTTATGCGAAAATGAGGTAAAACGTGGCCTGTCATATATTCGAGCAACTATCCTATTACTTGAGACACCTTCTATAAGAGTATTGGCTCTCATGTACACTGTACATATACATACGTAATAAGATTCTGTACGAAGTGACATCATCGATTTTAGTACAAACTGCTTACAACTTGGCGACAGTGAACAAGGCTATTATGTTACTAAGTTTTTATCACACGCCGTTACCTTGCATTAAAATCGTGATGAATTCGTATGATGTCCGGCAAAAAAGACTTATAGTGAAGTCTAGATTGCTCTATCAATTTATAAATTCGATCAGACATTATAGATGGCCACTGGTCTATTGGCCAGAGTGCCTAGCTGCAAAGCGGCACAAATAGTTATGTGATGCACATGACTATTTGTGGCTTCATGTACTTGGTATCATTATCATCATCATATTCTGTCCGAATGTCTCTGTTTTCTTAAGGAATCATTACAGTAAGTGATTTTAGATTAAGCTTCCAATGCAATAGCATGTTAAAAAATAAAACTGTTATCAAATTGAAACTCTAAAGAGTATAATAGTTCGAAATCGTTATAATAAAGTAAAACTTTTGGATGCGTCTCGTGACAAGAGGAGAGCTGGCTAATATTTCGCTCAACTAATCAGCATGAAGAGATTCGCAAATCAACTGGCGTGAATGAGGGCGTGATTGTAAAGATGAAGACAGGCATGTTACGTTGGTTTGGACGCCTAGAAAGGATGAGTGAAGAAAGATTGACGAAACAGATATACAAAGCAAAAGAGGCAGAGGAAGGCTACGTTCCAACTACCTGGATCAAATCGATCGGACGCTCAAGGAAGGGAACGTTAAGAGTACTCGAAACAGACGAGCATGTATGAAGAGACTGATGGATGTGGACAAAGCGAAAGAGGTATGTAAATCTAGAGAGAACTGGCGCATATACTCTCTGCCTACCCCGCTAGGGACCTGGCGTGATGATATGTATATATGTATGTAATCAGCATGGCCATACAGATAGTGGAAATACCATCAGATTTCTTGGCGCACCTATCCACGTGACATATTTGAGACACTGAAGTACAGTGTATTTAGTGTAAGTACATACAGTGAAGTTAATAATCCCGCAAATACGTACGTTAGATAATAATATATCCTCACGCCTTCCCACAAGGGTCCCCGAAGGGGTAGGCAGAGGTGTACAGGTAATACCCACACACCCACTTTCCGCCAGAGGTATATTAGGTGCCAACGTGACAGATGGCGAGTCCATCGCCGTTACTCAAGCACGACTATACATACGCCTTTTTAATTTCTTCTCAGACGTATGTAGGTTTTCTCTCGATGTTTTCCTTCACCGTAAAGCTCGTGGTGTGACTAATCACTGTACTTAAGTTCAGAAAAACTCATTGGTACAGTCGGGATTCGAACTTGCGACCTTTGCGTCGCAGGCAACTGCTCGAACCACTCGGCCACCACGGCGGTTACGGCGTACGTCAGATACATTTGGAATATCTCATTTTAAACTGTATTAATTACGACGCACCATCGCGAAGTAGTAAGCAATGCTGAATTGTCATGACATCTTTACTAGCAAACGTCAAAGCACCAAAGAGAATAAACAAAAATATGCGTCTAGCTAAACAATTCGAGGAACGCAAAACATTCTAAAGACCGGTTCCGTACTAACGGGATAGCTAAGTACAGATGTACGAATGTTCGGATGATTTGATGTGGCATTTAACTTATTGGTAATTGGACGTAAGGTAACGAAACGGTAGAATATCATTTAAATGAAAAGATATATGGAGCACGAGTAGCAGATATAACCGGCCTCACACATGCATATCAAAGCGATTGCAATTCGGAAGAAAACTTTAATAATTGGATTGTTCCAAATTCTGCAGACAAAAAAAGGTAAAATTTACAACTCCTACGTTGCAGACAGTGCTAAAACATCTGTATAAAAATTGAACAAGACACAATTTTCATTCACCAACCGCGAAATAATAAACGCCACATCACTCAAATAAACACACGTCCAAATATCAAGAACATGTGAGGAGCAATTACATTTCATCAAACGAATAGATGCGCCAAATCTTCGAAGCGATTTAATTCACTACATAAAGCAATTCCGTTTAATATCGTACATCATTCGTTAAAGAGAACATTAATATATCACTTCGTTATTCCACGTACGGTACAATTAGAGAAGCTCTTTTCATGTACCATCGCATACCTTTCACCTATGCCAACGCTTCGATCACCATTGCCGACTATTTAGCTTCGGGCCGTGAAAGCACTAACACAAATGATGTCTTGGATCGCGTGATTATCGATAGCATCTACAGGTCCCATTTTGGGATCGTCTATTTGATTTTCTGCGTCGTTATCTTTGCTGACTATGGCTTCGCATCGGATTTAATTGAGGATTAATTTAGTTTTAGTAAATATTGATTTCATTTAACGGGATAATTTTAATAACTTGTGTATTTTCAGCGATCTTGTTGTGGTGTCGAAAATAATGAAATATGTAGACTAAATACCTACTGTGATGGTACACTTCTATGACTTTCTTTTTAATGGGACCGAATACACGTGGGAACAGTAACCGATTGTCTCGCCTTTGCTCTTAAGACTTTATTCATTCACATACGTAGAGGATTACTACATTTGGAAATGTTAATCGCTGATTCAGAAGAACATCAGCAAACTGGCCCTTACAGTTTAAAAGTTTAATGGATCTTTTTTCTTTTAGGTGACTTTGGCATAATAACTAATGGTCAAAGCCCGTTCACGACATGTTGACAAAAGGAGGAAGTTGAGTTTTAATAATTTATTCTATTATGATGTCCAACTCGTACGCTCGTCACGTTGTTTCAATTATACGCAGCAATATTTCAACAAACAATTATTTCCTTACTGTTACCAACATACTTGATACTCGCGATAATATTCTAGTATCTAAGACAACGATACGATAGACTTACCAAACTAACGTCAGCTGGGAGATAGCTAAAACCTACGCAAGTACTTCACCATAAGATGAAAATTTTCAATTTGCAGTATAATAAAGTACAAAGTCGATGCTTACAATATCACAATTGAAAATCGCATGCCTATCTATCTATCTAAGATCTAATACAAGCAAGTGGCGACTCTTTCGCTTGCTCTCAAGCACGATTTGACATACGTTTTTGAGTTTACTTGTCAAACGAAAGCAGGTTTAATTTCGATGTATATAAAACTCATTGATACAGACTGCCGGGACCAGGAATCAATCATTGGCTGGCGACTATTTCAACCTTTCGACCACCACTGTATTTAAATGACAGTCATATCTGCAGCCGTCTAAATATACGCTGAAGCTTTAATTGCTATCATCATTAACTAAATACTCTCATTAGATACATAATTGCGAATTAATTAATCATAAATGATATTCTAAGTTATTCAAACCTCTTATTGAACGGCAAAGGTTACGTATTAACATTTCTAAATATAATAAAGCTATATATTTACGTTAAACACTTTGGTACTGTATTATGTAATTACTTTCTTGCAAGATAAGATTAGATTAAATCGGACAAGTGTTTTGGTAAATCATAATATATAATATATTCTCATACCTTCCCACAAGGGTCCCCGAAGGGATAGGCAGAGGTGTATAGGTAATACCCACTCATATATTTTAAGTGCCAACGCGACAGATGGCGAGTCCATCGCCGTTACACAAGCACGACTATACATACGCCTTTGAATTACTTCTCAAACGTATGCAGGTTTCCTCTCGATGTTTTCCTTCACCGTAAAGCTAGTAGTGTGACTAATCACTGTACTTAAGTTCAGAAAAACTCATTGGTACAGTCGGGATTCGAACTTGCGATGTTTGTGTCGCAGGCAACTGCTCGAACTATGTTTAGCAATATCATCAACGTAAGATCGAATCCGTAATGAAGAAATTCCCGAAACAACTACCGAGAACGAGGGTTTGATTGTAAAGATGAGGAAAAGCTGATTGATTTGGCCATATAAAGAAATAACGAAAAGATATCACTATGCGAAAGCCTTTGGAAGCGACAGAGGAAGGCCAGCTTCCACTTCCTAGCTCAAATCTGACAAGCATGGCATCTAGAGTACATCTAGAGTACTCCAAAAAGGGAGTAGGTATGTATTTGGACACGAAAAAGCCCTGTAAGTCTAGATTGAAGCTCTACTCTCTCTGCCTGTTCCATGAATGACTTCGCCTGATAATACGTATGTATGTACATATGTTAGCTATTCTTTAAGATTTGCCTAAATCTGAACATTGTGTAATATTATGAATCATTCGACCGAGGTCACTCAGTTCTAGATTTCTTACTTTAACTTGTTTATCACCTCTGGGTATCTCTGTCGTATATTTTCGGGTTATTATTATTTCTAATTTCACTTTTATAAGTACTTAATACCCTAAGATTATAAAGATAAAGTTTATTTCACACCCTTCTTGAAAAACTCCCGGTAGCTGTTGGGTTGCTAGTAACTCCAAACGCGTTAGGAGTTGATATCTTTGATCATGTCACACTTGCATCCCCCATTACACCAATTTATTATTTCCATTGAAGTAAATAATAAATATATGACATCAGAACCTCGAATTCATAACTAAATAACGATTATAAATAACTTATCTCATCATATCGCCACAGTATCGCGCCGAATCAGTTCCGTTTTGATAAATCTAATTTAATCAACTGAATTATCGCATTTGCCTACGTAGATTATCTCATCCATGAGATTATGTCAATTACAAATCCTGTGTGTAAGCCTAAAGAAAGATAGGTAAACAAAAACATCAGGAGAAGTAACCCTTATTAAAGAAAATTATAATTTTGAAGTTTTTTGAGAAGAGTGTGAATCTATTTTTGGAAGCTCAGCAAGTACCCTTGATGTTGGAAGCGTCCAAAGGCATCGTAACCAATAAAATACCATCAGGTGTTCTTCAGAATTAAATGGTTATCACCATTTATATATATATATATATATATATATCCTCACGCCTTCCCACAAGGGTCCTCGAAGGGGTAGGCAGAGGTGTATAGGCCACACCCACACACCCACTTTCCGCCAGAGGTATATTAGGTGCCAACGTGACAGATGGCGAGTCCATCGCCGTTACTCAAGCACGACTATACATACGCCTTTAGAATTTTATCTCAGACGTATGCAGGTTTCCTCCCGATGTTTTCCTTCACCGTAAAGCTCGTGGTGTGACTAATCACCGTACTTAAGTTCAGAAAAACTCATTGGTACAGTCGGGATTCGAACTTGCGACCTTTGCGTCGCAGGCAACTGCTCGAACCACTCGGCCACCACGGCTCTATCACCATTTAATTCCATTAAGTTGCGTTTTGTGAGTATATTCATTTAGCGAACCATTTTGCGTCACCTTGATTACATTATAAGTGAGTCAGTGTACGAATAAAACCTATTTCGTAATAAAAATCATTTGAATTATACTTCATTCTGTCAACGATTCTAGGATCTCGCGAACTCTTAGTCTTTATCTCAACTGTCTGTTTTTTTTAAACAAGCAACATGGATCGAAAAAACATCACAGTCCAAATTAAGTCATTCTCGCATTGTGGTAAAACTAAGTACCAAACGAATTTGTTTTTTTCCTGTTAAGTAAACACGCATCATTATTACATTTAAAATAATAATACATATGTACATATGAACATTATTGTAGACGAAGTTGTCACAATTATAGCACGTACTCAGGGCATATCAATTCATTATCCTTTTGACATTAATATATAAACATGACATCAATCTGTGTCTAGATACTTTATAATACATACTTGACAATAGTAATTCATATATGTATAGGTTATTAGGAGTATAATTTTATTAGTTTACTGTCTACACTTCATGTCATCTATGTCGTGAAGTATTCACCATTAAAAAGATTATAATATACCGAGTCAATATATTATATCCTTCTTAGGAGTGCAAATAGATAAAATGATGAATGTAGATAACGAGAATCAGTGAAATATGTGTCTTGAGAGAACTGCCTCTCTCTGCCTACCCTGTGAGGGACTGATGGTGACAGTGGGGTGATGATAATAATGTATGGAGTGTGTAAATGTTTGCATCGAGATTGTTAAAACTTTTGGACAGTGAGACATTAGGCCGATTATAATTATTATTATAAATCTCAAAATGTTGCGGAATTAAATACCCGTTGAAGTCTTTTCCTTACCCGCAGGAACTTATCTCACTTCCCGATTAAGCTAAGTCCGCACAAGAGCGTGCGCCTAAAACCTTGTGGACACAAAGATGCAAATACCGATCATTATATTGCAATTTACATCACAGTACATGGCAATACGACGAAAAAACAGTCTCTCCATAACCTCAAAACAGGTTAGAAATACCGAAATCCTCGTTAAATCTCCGCTTTTGTTAACTCAAAGCTAGTTAATATATGAAATAGACCTCGTGAAACACACACTGACACAATTCGTATATTCTTATTTTAAAAAGTGATTTTTCACAATGGCGGCGTGCGATTGGCCGCGTCGCGGTGTGATGGCGTCCGACTGAGTGCCAGCGCGGGAACGAACTGTCAAACCGAACTGGCTTGCTACGTACTGGCGTATTGCGCGTGTGTGCGTGCATGTGCCTGTGTGAAGGCTTGAATGGATTATTGACGGTTACTCAGTCAGTACCGAGTGGGTAGCATTAGAAAAAATAATTGATACGTAAGTATTGTCATTGTTATTGGGTTTGTTCTAATTACGTAGAATGTCAAGGGCGTTGATAATTACGGGCTGAAATTGGACATAGAACGAGAACTTATACAAGTGAACTATAATATCCTTCCTAAGGACTTATACAGGACGTGCTAATGCAAGGATAACAATTATTTATATTTATATTTTATTTACTCGAAACCGACGAGCATGTATGAAGAGACTGATGAATGTGGACGAAGCGAAAGAGGTATGTAAGTCTAGAGAGAACTGGCGCTCTATACTCTCTGCCTACCCCGTTAGGGACTTGGCGTGATGATATGTATGTATGTATGTATGTATATATTTTATTTATTAAGATACACAAACCAACAGTATATATATTACAGAAAACTAACAATGAACTCCATACACTCATATAGGTGAACCAATTATAGGTATACACAACACAAAATGAATTAAGTATATCTTGTTTTTTTATTTTTAGAATTATTTTTATATTTATTTAGAAGATCGAATCCGCAATGAAGTGTTACGCAACTGGCATGAAGAACGGTGTCATTATAAAAACGAAGAAGGGCAAGAAAGAGATATAAACATCCTCACGAACTTTCGTATCTATACAAATAAATAAAATTGGAGTGTCTGTTTGTATTAAAATAACCGATTTTATGAATAAAATTAATATAATAAAATATTAAAATAACCGAATTAAGTGAATTACTGTCGAAAGATTGAACAAACATATACAGAGCGAATGTGGACGAAGCGAAAGAGGTCTACAGAGAACTGGCGCTCTATACTCTCTGCCTACCCCGTTAGGAACTCAGCGTGATGATATGTGTGTGTATATACAAAGCGAATGTGTCTGAAAGAAGCGCACAGCAAAGAAAATCAAATTCTACATTTATACATACATACATACATATAATCACGCCTCTTTCCCGTAGGGGTGGGCAGAGACCACTTCTTTCCACTTGCTACGATCCTTACATACTTCTTTCGCTTCGTCCACTTTTTTCAAGACGTCCCTAATTTGGTCTAGAAACGTCCGCCTAGGTCTACCCCTTCCAACACACTAGCCTTATATACTACATTTATATATAATATAAATATATATATATATATATATATATATAATATATCCTCACGCCTTCCCACAAGGGTCCCCGAAGGGGTAGGCAGAGGTGTATAGGTAATACCCACACACCCACTCTCCGCCAGAGGTATATTAGGTGCCCACGTGACAGATGGCGAGTCCATCGCCGTTACTCAAGCACGACTATACATACGCCTTTGAATTTCTTCTCAGACGTATGCAGGTTTCCTCTCGATGTTTTCCTTCACCGTAAGGCTCGTGGTGTGACTAATCACTGTACTTAAGTTCAGAAAAAACTCATTGGTACAGTCGGGATTCGAACTTGCGACCTTTGCGTATATGTTAAAAAGTATCTAAACAGCGCCCCCAAGGGATATGCAGAGGTAGTCGATGTCGATAAGACAGATGCCGAGGCTACACCCTCTAAAGCACTCTCTATATCTCTCTCTCTCTACATACGTCTTTAAATATTTTGAATCGTACTAGGGCTTTTGGTGTGTATTCACAGTGGTGTTGTTATCGTTGTTGTTAAGATCAGAAATGGTCCTCAAGGTTCGAACATGTAATCTTTAAAATGCTGGCTACTATTTGAACAACTCAGCCAGGAGCCCAGGACGGCTCCCAAAAAACCACAAATGTTAAGAGAGTGGTTCTGACTGGTTCAGATCGGACTTGAGTCGCAAACTGCAGGTTGCGCTTACTGACCCAATTGTATAACGACATTGCAATCAACTTGCCACGGCTGCATGCGGCGATTTAAGATAAATATGAAATCATACATACACTAGCTGTAATCGAGATTTCAATATATTATCCCGATTACAATCTACCTCCGTGCCAAGTTTTATCCAATTCACTTTAGGGGTGATTGAGTAAGGAAAAAATCTAAAATTTTCCCATTTTAGAGATATACTACCCTTAGAAAATAAACTGCACAAGATATACGACCCCAGTCATCCACTAAGAGGTCGGACTGAGGATTGGCGCTGAGTAGAGTTTTTCGCGCAGCTTGTTATCTAGTGGTCGGGCCCATTACGACAGTTGACAACATCGCAAAATCACTCGCGCTTTGAAAACTGCTCAAATCTACACCCTTCTTGAAGAACGCCATACTATACGTTCTAGGGAAAACCTCAAAAAGGCGCAACTCCCGGACGTAGATACTCTGTAGTTGATGATTTACCTGTAACAAAATTAAAATACATAAATACTTATTATATCCTCACGCCTTCCCACAAGGGTCCCCGAAGGGGTAGGCAGAGGTGTATAGGTAATACCCACACACCCACTTTCCGCCAGAGGTATATTAGGTGCCAACGTGACAGATGGCGAGTCCATCGCCGTTACTCAAGCACGACTATACATACGCCTTTGAATTTCTTCTCCAACGTATGCAGGTTTCCTCTCGATGTTTTCCTTCACCGTAAAGCTCGTAGTCGTAAATAATTATTTAAAGCATGATATTGGTCCTTCGATCCACGCGAACTCTCCACCTTAGAAGGGAGATTCTTCTTTCGTTACACTGTCAATGGATGCCACACCTGAGGTATCACACGATGATTCGGGAAAAAAGTGGGTGTGTGGGTATTAGCTATACACTTCTGCCTATCCCTTCGGTGACCCTTGTGGGAAGGCTATAAGGATAGTCCCTATTTTATTTTGCCTTTATAAATAAAACTCTTATATTATTGTCACTAAAATAATACCAGATAACTTCTCAGAACAATATCTGTGACCTAAATAAGTATGTAGGGCACAGTAACAATTTTCCCTATAATTAAATATAGGAATATAAACAAAATGGCCGACATGACGTCACGAGTACGTTCTCGGGAACAGCAGATGTCACTTGTGACTCAAGAGTTGCAGAAATAGGAAACGTTTGACTATTAATTGGAGATGACTAAACTAAAAGGTTAAGGGGAATTAATGATGAAATTAGAATATTCATTTCAATATGAGGAAACGCATCTCATGTGAGTTTGGACATATAGAAAGGATTTCAAAAGAAAGATTGACGAAACAGATATACAATGCGACAGTGTGTGGAAGAAGAAGCAGAGGAAGACCACCTTCCAACTACCGTTCCTGGTGTTGCTAACGTTTATAAGCGACGATAACCGCTTCTAAGACTGACCTAATGCATGTTTGCCACATCTGTGGTATAAAAAAGCTAGCAAGGTGCACTCAAGAAGGTAAAGAGTACTCGAAACCGGCGAGATCGTATGAAGGGGCTAGCGAATGTATTCGAAGAAAAAGCGGTCTATAAAATATGTAAAACGGTATTCTAAATAGAACTAGTGCTCTATGTCTCTGTCTACCCCTCGAACATCTCAGCTTGATGATACGTATGTATGTACATACATACATAAAATAATAATAACATTATATATCCTCACGCCTTCCCACAAGGGTCCCCGAAGGGGGAGGCAGCCACACACCCACTTTCCGCCAGAGGTATATTAGGTGCCAACGTGACAGGTGGCGAGTCCATCGCCGTTACTCAAGCACGACTATTACATACGCCTTTTGAATTTCTTCTCAGACGTATGCAGGTACGTGAGATGTTTAAGCAGGGGAGGGGGTCGAGTCCAATCTCATCTTATCTTACGTTGGAGAGGGGGGTCTCGGTAAATATCACGCAATTCTTTTTCTGATTAAACAAAAAAATATATACTATTTTGGTCCATTTAATCCAGATTGAACATGCGTAAGATTTAATCTTATAATTAAACTCTCAGCAATATTGATTACTAGTCGTAACTAGTAGAAAATAAAAGCACTTAATTTTTTTTTTCTTTTTACAATAAAAATCCAACTCGTTTACGTAAGAAACCTACATTTTGAAAAATGTCACGTGAGATTGGGGGATGGGGGGGGGTTGAATAAAATCTCACGATATCTCACCAGGGGGCAGGGAGGGACAGAAAATTAAAAAATACACCTCACGTAATTTATGGCCCCCTAACGCGGTAGGCAAAAAGAGCGCCAGCTCTCTCCAGACTCACAAACCGGCGAGCATATATGAAGAGACTGATGAATGTGGACGAAGCGAAAAAGATATACATACATATATAGTAATTAACAAATAATTTATTGGAAAAAGTCTACTGAAAATATTTGCCGAGTAAAAAGTCTGTTATTTGTAGTTCATTAGTTATTTACTTGGGACTGATTAGTTTATACAGTGACGTTATCATAAGGGCCATTATTTGCGTTCATTGATAATTATATTTAAGTTATCATAATTCAATTTTTTAAGCGTTACTCTAAGTACAACACACCAACTGTGTATGTGGTCGGAAAAATATTTGACAAATGGATTGATAATTGGGATTTCGCCTCGCCGTTTCTTCTTCTGACAGAAATTTGCTTGGCAACGATGGAAATGGTGAATAGGAAAATGAAAATGAGCTTAACGTACAAAGACGCAATTAAAAATACAAACGGACGTACAAATATACCTTTACCTTATAATATAGCGATATTGGTACCTACCTCATTGAATGGCAGCGGATCCTGTGTATATCAGAGGAAGTATGAAAATAGCTTGAATGCAGTTGAGATGCGATCTCTTCGAAAAATGGGCGGAGTAACGATATTAGATCGCAATGAAGAGATTCGCAAATCAACTGGCGTGAATGAGGGCGTGATTGTAAAGATGAAGAAAGGCATTTTACGTTGGTTTGGACACATAGAAAGGATGAGTGAAGAAAGATTGACGAAACAGATATACAAAGCAAAAGTATGTACACGAAGATGCAGAGGAAGGCCACGTTCCAACTACCTGGATCAAATCGATCGGACGCTCAAGGACGGGAACGTTAAGAGTACTCGAAACCGACGAGCATGTATGAAGAGACCGATGAATGTGGACGAAGCGAAAGAGGTATGTAAGTCTAGAGAGAACTGGCGCTCTATACTCTCTGCCTACCCCGTTAGGGACTCGGCGTGATGATATGTATGTATGTACCTTATAAATATACCGACGAAACCTGCGACGTAGATTACATCTGTAGATTTTATTTTTTCTCAAATATTATTAAAATTTAATGGGAACTGTAAAAAAAATACCTTTAATTATCTTACCGTTTATGGCATGATGGCGAAATCCCTAAATCCCAACATGAAACAACATATTTCAAAGAAACTAGCTTTTAATACCTAATTTATTTTCTTTCTGGAGATTTTCTTCTCGAATATCAAATCATTTTCCGTTTCTGTACTTCAGAGACCATCTGTTATTTGTTCTTGTTCACGCCAGTGGGCCGAATCTAAAAGTTCTTTTCAGTGTAGTACTTTTCTAGATAAAATCTTTTCCGTACAACCTGACAACGTGTATGCAACACTTCATGGGGACCGTACCGTACAAGTAGAGAGTCAACGTGTTGTGTTGTGAACAACATCCATATAGGTATATTATATATTAATTCAATGGACCCTACGTAAGTTGTATGGTATGATAAGGGTTAATAATAAAACTCCTGTCTCATAGTATGGTAAGTCAAATCTTTACATAAACAATAACAATAGGGTCATTTATCATGCGAGACTCTCAATAGCGCGATCTAGAAATTAAAACAAATCAGCGCCATCTATTGACACACTTACAAAACAAATCAATCTTATACAACGTGTTACAAATACAAACAATCCCACTTTCGCATTTCACCAAATTTGTATATAGTTGACAATTTAGATTTTTTATAAAAAAACTAGATTTTTAAAGTTTTCAATTTGAAGAAAAATATTCATATTTTTCATGTGTCCTGTGTAAATTTTTCTATAAAAGATTGCATTTGCAAGATCAATTAGTCCGTCAACTACGCGAGACCATACAATAACTCCAATTGACCTTTTTCATAGTCTATCAATTAAGACATTTTCTAGAACGCAATACATAAACGATACATGAGCCTTAAATGTCGCATACGCATAAGGGTGCATATAATGATTGTCAATTACATTCAAGCGTCAGTGTTGCCTTTAAGGCGCAGCTATGCGACCTAGATTCGTACGCAGTCGATATGGTAATATTGCCGCATTGGTCAGTTATTAAATAGTCTTAAGGTTAAGGTCGTTGGGTTTAATAAAAATAAATAATAATATCCTTTCCCACAAGGGTCCCCGAAGGGGTAAGCAGAGGTGTATAGGTAATACCCACAAACCCACTTTCCGCCAGAGGTAAATTCTAGGTGCCAACGTGATAGATGGCGAGTCCATAGCCGTTACGCAAGCACGACTATACATACGCCTTTGAATTGCTTCTCAGACGTATGCAGGTTTCCTCTCGATGTTTTCCTTCACCGTAAAGCTCGTGGTGTGACTAATCACTGTACTTAAGTTAAAAAAAACTCATTGGTACATTCGGGATTCGAGCTTGCAACCTGTGTGTTGCAGGCAACTACTCGGACTACCACGGCGTTTAAACAGTTAACAACAAAAATTCAGTGCCTCCAACGGAATTGCAACAAAATTACGTAATAACGATCCAGGTAAGCCGACTAAATTGAAAAAGCCTGCTACCTACCGCCAGCTGGGTTGCGAAACGGCAAATACCATTTATAGTGATTAGAATAGCACGTAGGTGGACCTGAATCAGGTGATTAGTGAGGAAGTACTATTAGACTTGTAATGTTGTGGCCGAGTGACAAGTGTTGAATTTTGAACCTTTCTCCTTAAGTGCAGGGCTGACCAAATGCAATGCAATCTGCATTGCATTTGGTTAGTTTTAGCACTAAGATGCGTTTATAGCGAAGGAGGTTTGTATGCCGAGAGAACTCCGTGAGGGACTTCACAACGTGGCAAGCATGCCGTCCGCTTGAAACCATCGTTACCGCTCCCTATGTAAGCTTGCAACTACTCGAACCACTCGGCCACCACGGCTTTTTTTTTTTTTAATTTAAACTTAAATTAAGAATAACAATATGCCATTGCAAGAGACTACTTTAAGTTCAAATAAACACGTTTAAGTCTTAAACATAGGTCATAACATTTTTATTAAATGTTGATGCCAACCCTGAAGCCAGAGCAGCGTGTAGGCGCCCCGAGGCGAACTGCTCCAGTAGCCAACGTAACAACAATTCCTTGGTCCCCACTACATTATACATTCAGACTGGTTGGCGCACTGAGATTAATTACCGCGGCTAAGCAACTTCAGGCACAGTCTGTATCAGCATTAGGGCGGCTATCTGATGCATTATACACATATTAATATCTACACTACACAAAGGGGCTGTCTGTTAATCACGTAGGGTGCTGGAATTCTTCGGACATATTGCGCGTAAAGAGGGTCACAACCTTGAACAGCTGATGGTGACAGGCAAGGTAGGTGGCAAGCGTCCTAGAGGACGCAGTCCCACGAGATGGTCGGACCAAATACGATCTTCTCTAGACATCAACTTCCACGGTGCCCTTGCCCCTGCCATGAAGCTAAGGATCGCAGCAAATGGAGGGAAATCGTGCGGGAGAAACTGATGCAGCGGGGGAGTTACGACCCTCAGTAATGAGGAAAACGACGCGAGGAGGACGATTAATCACGTGTATTTTTTAGTACCTACCTACAAAGAATCTTAAAATTTTTATAATATTCTTTTTAAATACCGGTATAAAGTATAATCCAATCCTATTTCTAGAAAATTAAGGACCATAATAAAAATGTCTAGACAGAAAGGTTGAACGCCGCTTTTCGGTTACACGTGATGTCTTACTATACCCCCCTGCCCCCTTGTGATATTTCGTGGTTTTGTCGAACCCCCACCCCCTTTGAACCTCACGTGATTAATGGACAGCCCCATACAAAAAAAATGTATAACGTCTTTTTTTCCGAAACTATACACTTTACACAAACTCATTTTTTTGTTGTCTGTCTGTTTGTTCCGACTTATTTCCGTACCGGCTGGACCGATTTTGACGGCACTGTCACTGCTATAAGCTTATGTTAAATGTGTTATGTTGTAAAAGCGTAACGTAACGCAATTATTTACAAGCGGTGGTGGCCGAGTGGTTAGAATAGCAACACAAAGAATGCAAGTTTGAATCCAGACTGTACCAATAAGTTTTTCTGAACTCAAGTACAATTATTAGTCTCATCACGAGCTTTACAATGAGTGAAACATCAAGAGGAAGCCTGCATAGGTTTAAGAAGAAATTGAAAGAGTTATGTACCCGAACCGTGCTTCTTTTTCGACGTTTTATAAGTGCCCACCTGGGCCTATGTGAAATAAAAAGATTGTGATTTTGATTTTTTTATTGTTGTGTATGAGCCCGGCGACGGACTCGCCAATTGTCACACTAATGTTATGGTACTGCACACCTCTGCTCGTGGTGTGACTAATCACCGCCAGTTTATTAAGTACGTAATTTTAGGTCTCAGTAGAAGTTCTAACAAAACAGTTTCACGTTAAGGTTCGTTCACACTAGTCTATTTGCGAGCTAAAGTTTATCGATTCCCGTAAACGGAGCCGTTCAAACTACAAACAAATTTCGACTTTATATTCATGATGTTAAGTTTATTCGCGCTCTAGACTCCCTGAACGAGTACCAGGCTTCAGTTGTTGATGATATATAGGAAATTAAGTCTTGTGTAGACGTGATAGCGACGCTTTAGGCATGCTTGGAATGCTTGATTTCTGTAGTTCCATTGTTGGAAGTTTAGGCATTGTGCACGTGTTCATTTCCTGCACTTAATTGGAATAGTTTAAATAGGACTTCCTTAGTATTTACATTAAAATCGGCAAACCCGTAGCTTCAACAACGGATCCTATATCAAGTAACTAGTAGGGCTTTTTCAAAAGGCCATTTATATAAAAGGTTAGCCTTGACGATCAAGTTGTTTAAGATCTAAGTCCAAAAAATTTCAGAGAATTCGGAACCAGTTGCGACTTTTTTTACTCCTCTTTGTTGACTTGGTACTCTTGACCTTCCAATCTTTGAGTGTCGATCGATTTGATTATGGCAGTTGGACATGGTAGAGCCGTGGTGGCCGAGTGGTTCGAGCAGTTGCCTGCGACACAAAGATCGCAAGTTCGAATCCCGACTGTACCAATTAGTTTTTCTGAACTTAAGTACAGTGATTAGTCACACCACGAGCTTTACGGTGAAGGAAAACATCGAAAGGAAATAAATGCATACGTCTGAGAAGAAATTCAAAGGCTTATGTATAGTCGTGCTATAGTAACGGCGATGGACTCGCCATCTATCACGTTGGCACCTGATATACCTCTGACGGAAAGTGGTTGTGTGGTTATTATATATACACCTCTGCCTACTCCTTCGGGGACCCTTGTGGGAAGGAGAGAAGAAGGTGAGGACATGGTTTTCCTCTGGGTTCTGTTTTGCGAATCTCTTCATTCGATGTAATAACATAGTCACGCTGTAAATTTTTCGAAGAAAACTCGAGTGCATTTATACTACGTATAACCTTATCCTTATATCTTTAGAGGAAGAAAAAGATTAACATATCAAGTCAGATCAATATAACAAGTCAGATCAAATATAAAGTGTCTCACATGACGTATAGGGTCGTCAAAGAGGTTGCACTGGAGGAAGAAAATGGAAAGAACTGCGTAAAAGATGCCAACTAGATCCCAGCTCTTAAATGTATGATGCAAGCCATGCTTCGTCTGATGCTGGTATCGCATTTCATGTTTTTAGGTTGTATTAGTCTCCAATATTGGAATGTGCCGCTAGGAGCAAGAGCGAGTCACCCCACCGCGTGGGCCAGGCGTGGGCTACGGTGATGTAATCTCGCCAGATCGGGCACTTTTCTTCTTTAACGACAGGCTTATCGCTAAGGAAAAATATTTTTACGTCACCCAATATGGCTCCTACAAAATGGCTTATTTATTTTTTATTAATACTTCGATTAAAGAGCCGTGGTGGCCGAGTGGTTCGAGCAGTTGCCTGCGACGCAAAGGTCGCAAGTTCGAATCCCGACTGTACCAATGAGTTTTTCTGAACTAAAGTATAGTGATTAGTCACACCACGAGCTTTACGGTGAAGGAAAACATCGAGAGGAAACCTGCATACGTCTGAGAAGAAATTCAAAGGCGTATGTATAGTCGTGCTTGAGTAACGGCGATGGACTCGCCATCTGTCACGTTGGCACCTAATATACCTCTGGCGGAAAGTGGGTGTGTGGGTATTACCTATACACCTCTGCCTACCCCTTCGGGGACCCTTGTGGGAAGGCGTGAGGATATATGTATATATATATATATAATACTTTGATGGGTCGTGGTATGGATATTTTCAGTGGCTTTCAGCCATATAAGTATATTTTAACGAGAACGTTTACCTTTGTATTTGGTCTACAAGCTGCTTCATTATCCTCACACTTCATATATATTATACTAGCTGTGTCCCGCAATTGCATCTGCGTAAAATTAGTATCATTGGTAGTTTTTTGGGCGGGCGTGTGGGTACTACCTATACACCTCTGCCTACCCCTTCGGGGACCCTTTTGGCAAGCCGTGAGGTAGTTTTTTTCTAGAATAGAACATAGCCTTATTGTTAATCGAACTCTATCTGAACCTATCCCTGCTCCAACTTCCATTCAATTTCGTTCAGTAAATTTTGCGTGTTGCTGGAATAAACATCCGTACAAACTGTCGCATTTATAATAGTACATTATGTATGTATGTACCTACTGTGCTAGAGAAACGGCGATGAACTCCCCATCTGTCCCGTCGGTACCTTGATATCTTTCAGACGAAGACATTCGTATTAAACCTCTGCCTAGATCTTGAAGGACTTTAATGGGAAGGCATTAAGTCACATATGGCTGTCACTGAAATCCTGAAACCACACGATGCAGTCTGTTTTTATATTGCTAAACTTTTTCTGACAGGCGCAAATATTTGTAACAATTAAAACTTAAAAATTTGTAACAAAGAGTGGTGGCCGAGTGGTTCGAGCAGTTGCCTGCGACACGAAGATCGCAAGTTCGAATCTCGACTGTACCAATGAGTTTTCCTGATCTCATTGGTACAGTGATTAGTCACACCACGAGCTTTACGGTGAAGGAAAACATCGAGAGGAAAACTGCATACGTCTGAGAAGAAATTCAAATGCGTATGTATAGTCGTGCTTGAGTAACGGCGATGGACTCGCCATCTGTCACGTTGGCACCTAATATACCTCTGGCGGAAAGTGGGTGTGTGGGTATTACCTATACACCTCTGCCTAGTGCCTACCCCTTCGGGGACTTTTGTGGAAGGCGTGAGGATATGTTAGTATAAAACTTCGGAAAATGTATTACTTAGTCATCGCACATGTGCCATAGCACTGTATTTTCTTCATTTCATTTTGGTGCCAACAGCATAGATGGCGAGTCTGGTCCGTCCTTCACGACTTTATAAATACATCACCACGCACTGTATAGGAAGACAGGGAGAGCAGAAATTTACATCATTGAATTTCTTTTCCAACGTATGTAAGTTTCTTCATGGTGTTTCCTTCCACCGAAAAGCATGAAGTGCGATAATCAGTGTGCAAAGCGAGTTTGAAACGACAATCTTCACTTCGTAGGTGACTAACGACCACTCGGCCACTACAGTATCAATTATATAATATCAGAGTCAATTAAACCATGTTGACCAAATAGTAGCAGACCTTGCCAGAGACGTTACAGCGGTGACGTCATATTTGACTCAATAACGTGCACACGTCATAATTATTGAATCAAAAGCCATCGAGGTTTGCCATGATACCATAGTTAAGAAAAATATCAACAAAGTTAGAGCACAACGGATCTCCTTTAAGAAATTGGAGCTGTTCGACTGGAGTATCTCTGTCTAACAGAAAATCGCAGATAAACGGCATTGCTACGGCGGTGAGTGAGGATTGTAGATTCACAGAATCAAAATCAAAATATATTTATTTCACATAGGCCTACATGATCACTTATAAACGTCGAAAAAGGTGCACGGTTCGGGTCGGTCGTTACCATGGAGAAGAACTGGCAAAGAAGCAGAGACTGGCCATGCAGGCAGGAGGGATATCCCTCATGCTGCTTGTACAGCTACTCCACCAGATATGACGGCAGAACTTAAGTGACATCTCATTTCCCTTATACGCCACACTAACCGGTTACCATCAGACTAGCCGGAAATTAAAAAAGGACCCGTTATAATCTCTGAAAAGTAAATAGCGGCGTAAGTAAGTAAATAATAATAAAAACTTGAGTAACGGCGATGGACTCGCCATCTGTCACATTGGCACCTAATATCTCCGGCGGAAAGTGGGTACATACGTACTTTTCGGGAATGTACTACCTATACACCTCTGCCTACCCCTTCGGGGACCCTTGTGGGAAGGCGTGAATAAATTTATCTTTGAATTTCTTCTCGTATGTTTTCCTTCGCTATAAAGCTAGAGACGTAACTAATCACTATACTTTATTACAGAAATAATAATATAATATTTACAAAAAAAGCCGTGGTGGCCGAGTGGTTCGAGCAGTTGCCTGCGACGCAAAGGTCGCAAGTTCGAATCCCGACTGTACCAATGAGTTTTTCTAAACTTAAGTACAGTGATTAGTCACACCACGAGCTTTACGGTGAAGGAAAACATCGAGAGGAAACCTGCATACGTCTGAGAAGAAATTCAAAGGCGTATGTATAGTCGTGCTTGAGTAACGGCGATGGACTCGCCATCTGTCACGTTGGCACCTAATATACCTCTGGCGGAAAGTGGGTGTGTGGGTATTACCTATACACCTCTGCCTACCCCTTCGGGGACCCTTGTGGGAAGGCGTGAGGATATATTATATTATTATTATTTATTTATATTTACAAAGAACAGTTGAAACTAACTACTTACAGATCACTATACTAAAGTTGAGAAATCTCATTGGTACAGTCGGGATTCAAATTTGCTATCTTTATGTTGCAGGCAACTACTCGAACCAATAGACACCACAGCTCCCATATATTATTGTGTGCGATAAATTATTGTATTTAAACACTTTTAACTTTTTATTTATTATTATATCTAGTACAAGGATGGGAAAGTGGAACGAAATAAACGTTAAACTACTGATTGACGTACACTAAGTAAGTATTTAACAGCATATAAAAAGTTGATTCGCGACTGAATTAGTTCGTTGTGAATGAAGTTGATCTTTCAAACCGTTTAGTGACAAAAAACTACACAATGTATATCATACAGTTACAAAGATCTAACGCTGTGTACACACTAGCGAGTTTTTTTTTTATATACAACAAGAGCAGCAAACAAGCATACGTCCCACCTGATGGGAAGCGGTTACCGTAGCCTATTTACGCTCACGATACCGAAGTATCACTTGCGCGTTCCCACTCTGTGTTCGGAGAGTTATAGTGTGTTGGCAGCATAATGGGCTTAATCCCTCTGCTTCCAACACGATGTAACAATCCTCCCCCCTCCCCAAGGAGCTCATTACTGGAAACCTTATTCACCGCGTAGGACCACAACACAAACAATTGTGTTATTTGGCTACGGACTTCTATGAGGTGGAGGTCCTGCCCCAGTCGGGTAACTCCGAATTCGAAGTGTTGTACAGGATGCAAAAATAAGGTATTGGATATACAACGAGCGAGTGATGTT
The DNA here is from genome assembly GCA_016069955.1 of Drepana arcuata. Taxonomy (NCBI): domain Eukaryota; kingdom Metazoa; phylum Arthropoda; class Insecta; order Lepidoptera; family Drepanidae; genus Drepana; species Drepana arcuata. Next base: position 42,854 of record JACCPG010005690.1, read on the forward strand.
TCAATCATAGTGGTATAAAAACCGCACAAGTGCGAGTCAGACTCGCGCGCCGAGGGTTCCGTACCATCATCTATAAAAACGGCAAAAAAATCTTTTCTGCCATGGGAGCCCCACTGAAATTACAGAGACGGACGGACAACGTCGAGTCTTAGTAATAGGGTCTCGGTTTACCCTTTGGGTACGGAACCCTAAAAAGGTAAGGAGTATCTGAAGGTAGATTAATAATCATACTCCCCGCCGTCCAATCCCAGTACATTCTTTTTCCAACTCTTCAATCAGTATGTGCTCAGCTTAACCTTTTTACAATTCGGTCACCGAGTCACCGAGACACTTGTTACCTCTGTGTATCGACGTTAAAAATATAATGTTAATTTAATTTCGCTTTTTGCGTCACTCCTCGATTAATTTCGATTGACGTTACCTTAAATGGAGCGACAGAAACCAGCTGAGCTTAACTGTTGTTATTTCTTTCGTAATCCTGCTAATCTTAATATATATAAATTACGTGTCACGTTGTTTGTCCGCGATGGGCTCCTAAACTACTTAACCGATATCAATCAAATTAACACACCGTGTGCAGTTTGATCCAACTTAAAAGATAGGATGGCTTACATCACATTTGGACCCGATAGGTGGCGCTGCGATCGTGTTTCAGGAAATTTTCACCCGGGCGAAACTGGGCGGCACAGCTAGTATTATAAATGCGAAAGTTTGTGAGGATGTTTGTTACTCAATAATGCCAGAACGGGTGAACGGGATTGGATGAAATTTGGCACAGATGTAAAAAACACAAAATTTTTTTATTCAACGTAAACGATACTTGGAAGCCTTATTGAACATCGAATACTTGACCACAGTTCCACTAGATATATTGTTAGCTTACACGTTACAGATAAATAAATAAATAATATATCCTCACGAGTTCCCACAAGGGTCCCCGAAGGGGTAGGCAGAGGTGTATAGGTAATACCCATACACCCACTTTCCGTGACAGATGGCGAGACCATCGCCGTTACTCAAGCAAGACTATTATACTAAACGCCTTAGATATTTAATGCGTAAAATTTTCTATAAAAATCTTTTATAGCTACCGGCACTGAACTTAGAACACGCGAAACCTTGGCGAAGTTAAGTTCAAACGTAATTGCTTTCGGTCACCCATCCAAGTGTGTTCCCAACCAAAACCGACCATCAGTAGGTACTCATTATGATCGCGTTGCCCTTACAGCCTTCGCGTAATGCGTAGGCGCACTGGAGGCGTACTCGGGCCCATTGCCAAACATCGCGGGTTTGATACCCGGCTGATGTCATCGCCTGGCATAACAATTTGTGACTATGACAATATTAGTTCGTGTTTATTGAATTAATCATAAATCTCGAGTGCACCTTATTTGGTTTGTTTTTCAAGAGTGTAGGTATTTGTCATAGGCAGTGGGCTATAATTCAATAATCAGACGAAAATAGATATCTTCACGCCTTTCCACAAAAAGGGGTAGGCAGTGTAGGCAGTACGCACACCCCCACATTCCTTCAGAGATATATTTTAGATGCTAGCGTGACATATGGTGTGTCCATCGCCAGTACTTTGGCACGACTATACATTTGCCTTTGAATTTCTTCTCAAACATATGCTAGTTTCCTCGGGATGTTTTCCTTCACCGTAAAGCTCATGGTGTGACTAATCACTGTACTTAATTCCAGCAAAACTCGTTGGTACAGTCAGGATTCAGACGAGCATTGATTTGTTGATTTTTCGTTTATCAAACCATTGGCCAAAAAGATCTCGCGGTGGGCGGGGCGCTTAGCCTTTGAAATGTTGAGGTTTTCCTTGGAGGGTTAGAGCATCGAATATTTTAAGATGAGGACGGGGAAAAAATCCTGCATACTAGAAACGTGCGAATAATAACCCTGGTGTTGCAAGCGTCCAAATGCGACATGCTTATTTAAACCTTAGGGAAAACCAACAATTAACTTATCTGCTTATATCTAAGTGATTTCAGACCGTTGTTAGAAAGATTTATAGGTTCCCGTAAACCTGTCGAAATAACTAGAGATGATATTACAATTAAACGTATGTATGCTACCTTATGGCGATCCTATATGTAAAGAGGCTACTCTAGTGTCACTCACAAACCATTATCAAAGTCGTAAAAAGTTCAAATTTGAATTCTTGTAAACGCAATTAAAGTCCATTATCTCGTTACCGGAACTCCGAATATTTGTAAAACCAATAGGTTTGCTAAAAGTATAACAACCAACAGACATAATCGGCTTGTTTTGGCAACCGAACCCAAGGTCGACGACATATCGATCGTTCTAATTGGACACAAGCCCGATACTGCGATCTAAATTACTTAGAAACTCGTTTAAACCACCCAAAAACGACGCAGGTTCCATTTTATAGCCAATTTTGTGAAAATTGTTAGCGAGGATGTGTGTATAATCACACCTCACCATATAATTCACGCACGCACTAATAATATTCATTATTAGTGCGTGCCTATGTGATATATATGAACTGTATGGTTGGTCTACCTTAATTAATTCATAAAATAAAATATACCTTGAATGTATATATCCTCACGCCTTCCCACAAGGGTTCCCTAAGAGGTCAGCAGAGGTGTATAGGTAGAACCCACACACACACTTTCCGCCAGAGATATAGTTTAGGTGCCAGCGCGACAGATGGCGAGTCCATTACTTACCATTACGCCTTGAATGTCATTACGAAATTAAGTAATATCTTCCAGGTAGGTATGACATATATAAATAACACTGTCATGATTGTTCAAAGCAAAAGTGTGTGCAAGAAGAGGCAGAGGAAGGCCACGTTCCAACTACCTGGATCAAATATCGGACGCTCAAGGACGGGAACGTTAAGAGTACTCGAAACCGACGAGCATGTATAAAGAGACTGATGAATGTGGACGAAGCGAAAGAAGTATGTAAGTCTAGAGAGAACTGGCGCTCTATACACTCTGCCTACCCCGTTAGGGACTTGGCGTGATATGTATGTATGTATGTGTAATTGTTCAATATTATGGAAATACACCCGTGTATGAAGGCATCGCCAAAAATAACAATACCACCATACACACTTGCGTGTGGTGCGTAATCTATGTCAATATTACATAAGTATTTGCTCCCACGATTAACCTATGTTTTATCTAAGTTACCTCACTTCCGGACAATAATGCGATAATTAGCATCCATGGTAAAGGCCGTGTGCACTTGCTGAATCCCACTTTATCCATGTGACTTTACAACTTGAGTGAGCTAAGCACACCACTGGCTTAACATAAACTTTGGAAGAAAAAAGACGTATGTATAGACAAGCTTAAGAGACAGTGACTTGCGATACATTAACTAACATTTCCACACAGTGGTGGCCGATTAATTCTAGTTGTTGCGTGCGACACAAAGATCGCAAGTTCGAATCCCGATTGTACCAACGAGTTTTTCTGAACTTAAGTACAGTGATTAGTCACACGACGAGCTTTACGGTGAAGGAAACATAGAGAGGAAACCTGCATACGTTTGAGAAGCCATTCAATGGCGTATGTATAGTCGTGCTTGAATAACGGCGATGGACTCGCCATCTGTCAGGTTGGCACCTAAAATATATCTCTGGTGGTAAATGGGCATACCTCTGCCTAGCACAGGTTCAGCAACGCTTCATAAATATATGCAAGAAGTAATGTGCGGCGTGAACGGGGGAGTTGTAAAGAGGAAGAAAGGCATGTCACATTGGTTTGGACATATAAAAACGATGAGTGAGCAAATATTAGACGAAACAGATATACAATGAAAAGTGTGTGCAAGAAGCAGAGGAAGACCACGATCCAACTACCTAGATCAAATGGATCACACATTCAAGGATGGGAACGTCAAGAGTACCCGACACTTGTATGAAGGTTTCCAGTAGTCTTGGCGTGCATGTCGGTGGGCATGTATGAAGAGACTGATAAATGTGGACAAAGCGAAAGAGGTATGTAAGTACATGCTTGGTAACTTCATGCAACAATTGCCTTTTAGTCTCTGACAAATAATAGTATAAAAAAAGAAATGTCAAACGACGTTGTGTCACATTGAAAGGCGGCGTATCGCATTGATCTTTGTTATTTGAAATTGAGGACATGTATTTAAGTATCTAGTTACTCACGGTGCGGCGGTTCTTCGTTAGAATATACCTTACATTGGTGGTAAAGGCCAAGCTTTTTAGCATTCTTCATTTGTTATTCAAAATAAATTGTTTCCTTACGCAGTGTCCATAGGCGGCGGTAACCGCTTTCCAGGTGGACAACATGCTTCTATCATTAAATATGTATAATTCTTCTAGTTGTGGTATAAAATAATTACTGCTTCGCTTCAGTACAATATTAAACATTTCATATATACCCTCCTTATACGCTATCTATTGTTGAAAACCGAATGAAAATCTGTTCAGTAGTTTTCGAGTTTATGGCCAACAGACAGACGTCACACGTTCACAGTATAGATAGTGGCATCCACGAGGACGCGCCCCACCAATTTCTAGTCGAGGAGGCCGCGGGTTGCGTGGACTATGACCCGAGTCCATTAATTGTAGTGTGCGTGTGCACTCATAGGTACTCAATGTGTACCGACAATAGGCAAACATTAATGGAAGGTTGCACACTTGCACTATAAACTATGAAGAAGAATAGTAGGGCGCGTCTTTGTGGATGGCACATGCATATAGCAGTGTAGATTGTCGCATTATATGCACTGTCCCGTCCGTAACAAATTTAAATTCATCTTCTATCTTTCACCAAGATATGGCTGCAAGTTACGACCGTGCGATCACCGTCTTCTCGCCGGATGGTCAGCTGCTACAAGTGCAGTACGCACAGGAGGCAGTGAGGAGAGGCTCCGCAGTCGTGGGGATCAAGGGCGGCAATATTGTAGGTAAGACCACGTGCCAACTATACTGATCAAATCGATCGAGCACTCAAGTGAATTAATGAGCTTGTTACGCTGGTTCTTCGACAGGGATCCTTTTTTCTTGGGAACGGTGGTAACGGTAATCTTTTAGTCAATATTATTATTACTATAAGTGACATTAAAGTGAATGAAGCGAAATGCTAAATAGTCTTGATAAGACACTCTTTTCTCTGCCAACCCTGTAATAAACAACTCTGGGTGATAAAGATATATATACATATCATCACACCGAGTCCCTCACGGGGTAGGCAGGAAGTGTAGAGCGCCAGTTCTCTCTAAACTGACATACCTCTTTCACTCCGTCCACATGATGATAAAGATATATATTATAATAATTAGCTTTGATGGCATGAACCACGCATGCATGGCATGAACTTTAATGGCTCACATTAGATGCCAAGTCCTTGGGGTCATTGATCGTCTTCATTCCTTAGTTCTGGCTGTGGAGAAGAAGGTCGTAGCCAAGTTAGAAGACGACCGAACGGAAAAGAAGATAGTGGCCCTGGATGACCACGTCGTCCTCGCGTTTGCTGGACTGAGGGCAGATGCGAGGGTGCTGATTTCCAGGTGTGTAAACCCACTTGTTTTCTCAGTACGTGTGATAGAGTTCGTGCGGCTTATTAGATCTCTGCCTCCTCCATTGTGGAAGCTCGTAGGAAAGTGTTACGCGCCGCTATCTTACTCGGGAGAATTCGGGAGCAGTCGGATCCGCTCGGGTGCGTTGGCGCCAAAAATGGCGGCGGGAGACATGACGCCACTCGATACTCGACCACGACAGAGGAATAACACATTTGTGATTCAGTTTTATATTGAGATATTATTGCAAAATTGTTATAAATAAAAGTAATGGAACGTCTGAAGAGTTTTATGTTTAACAAAAGTTTAAATGTGTAAAAATTGCTAATATATAAAGCTGAAAAGTTTTTTTAGTTGTACGCGATTATCGCAGGAAGTACTAATTCAGTTTGAGAAATATTTTTGCTTTAGTTAGTCGGTTTATCGAGGAAGGCTATCTTACTTAATATTATAAATGTGAATGTAAGTTTGTTTGTTACGCTTTCACGTAAAACTACTCAAGAGATCACTATAAAACTTTGTACACATATTCTTGGAGGTATTAGAAGTAACATAGGATACTTTTCATTGAAAAAAAAAACATTTTTACGAAATATAAAAAGCCGTCCACGCCGACGAAGTCGCTGGCACAGCTAGTAGGATGTTTCTAATGGAAACCTAAGGGTCTTTATTTCGCCGATTGATTACCTTTTACACTAACCGCTAACCATAACGTCTAGAAATGTATGTACAAAAAAAATACGTTCTTTATATCTGTCTCTCTATCTTTTCCATTCCAGAGCGCAAATAGAATGTCAGTCATACAAGCTGACAGTGGAAGACCCAGTGACGTTAGAATACATTACCCGCTACATCGCCGAGATGAAGCAGCAGTACACACAGAGCAACGGCCGAAGACCCTTCGGTATATCCTGCCTCATTGGAGGGTTCGACTTCGATGGTACACCCCATCTGTTCCAAACTGAGCCTTCGGGCATTTTTTATGAATGGAAGGTGAGATAAAGTATACACCTAAATTAAATTCAGTTGCCTTCAACACAAACACTGAAAATATTGACTAAACCAAAAAAAATTAGTAGAGTGGTTTAGTCACACCACGGGCTTTACGGTGGTCGAGAGGAAACCTGCTTAAGTTTGGTAAGAAACTTAACGACGTATGTATTGTCGTGCTTGAGTAATGGCGATGGACTCGCCTGAGAACTGTGGACCTGTCGAGTTGACACCCAAATAGTATATCTACGCGAAAATAAGGTCCTGTTACCCTTAAGACTCACAGTATCTAGCATAGAGATATGGCCCTCTACTCTATCGGCTTACTCAGTGAGGGACTCGGCGTGTCATGTATTTAAGTAGAACATTCTCCTTTCCTAGAGTCATCGGATCTTCCCTTACCTTTAGTTAATCATAACATTAACATTCATTAATATAATCATAGCAAAAATTTCTCGAGGGTGTTCGTCGCACGCAAAACTGGGTATTGAACGGAATTGGACGAAGTTAGATACATAGAGTGATTATTAGCTGGACTAACACATCTGAAATGTGTTATTAAAATCTACAAATAAGTTTTAATTTTACACGGGTGTAACTTGGGGGCTAGTTAGTACGTAATATTTTTGTTAGTTTTGTCAAATAAGCTTTATTTCGTTCCTCTTTTACCCAGGCCAGTGCGACAGGTCGTTGCGACAAGTCAGTCCGAGAATACCTGGAGAAACACTACACAACAGAGCTGGTAGCAAGTGATAGAGGAGCGATTAAGCTGGCGGTCAGAGCTCTGATGGAAGTGGCGTCTTCAGGGAAGAAGAACATTGATGTTAGATCATGTCTTGTTTTCCACGTAGTATGTGTGATGAGACTAAATGTAAATGAAGCGAATGAGGTAAAGGGAGGCGCTGTACTCTCTCTGCCTCTGGAGTGGACTAAAAAAAACAAATCACTGCATAAGGGCAAGCTAGTATGCTGACGCGGTAGCATTTCACCCCACGAAGACCATGAGGAGCATGATCATGGGGCTTAGTTAATAAGAGACGGATATAGACACCGTCGGAAGCATGTAGCTATTCTAATTATTATTGAATTAATTATGACCAATAAATCGACCGATCGGACGCTCAAGGACGGGAACGTCAAGATTACTCGAAACCGACGAGTATGTATGAAGAGACGAATTGACGAATGTAGACGGAGCGAAAAGGTATGTAAGTCTAAAGAGAACTGGCGCTCTATACTCTCTGCCCCGTGATGGACTAAACTGGTAATATGTGTGTTTTCTCTTCAAAATAATCGATAAAGTTGTTTTGTCATATTAACTCTGTCTGTCATATTACCTACTGATAGTAGAGCTCATGTAATTCCATCACTGGGCTAGTAGCTCCGCCTTAAGTTCATCAGAAGTCCGTACTCCGTACATACAGATCACCGCGCCATCCCTCACGGGGTAGGCAGAACGAGTAGAGCGCTAGTTGTTGCTATAATTACATGCCTCTTTTGTTTTCTTATACTATCAGCGAGTAAGAGCCGTGGTGGCCGAGTGGTTCGAGCAGTTGCCTGCGATGCAAAGGTCGCAAGTTCGAATCCCAACTGTACCAATGAGTTTTTCTGAACTTAA
>JACCPG010005691.1:0-26426 GCA_016069955.1 Drepana arcuata
TAAAATCGCAAGTTCGAATCCCGACTGTACCAATGAGTTTTTTGAACTTAAGTACAGTGATTAGTCACACCACGAGCTTTACTGTGAAGGAAAACATCGAGAGGAAACCTGCATACGTCTGAGAAGAAATTCAAAGGCGTATTACATTATTAGTATTCGTAGGCGTACAGTTGTGCTTGAGTAACGGCGATGGACTCGCCATCTGTCACGTTGGCACCTAATATACCTCTGGCGGAAAGTGGGTGTGTGGGTATTACCTATACACCTCTGCCTACCCCTTCGGGGACACTTGTGGGAAGGCGTGAGAATATAATATATATTATATATTATATATAAAAAATTACAATAGTTTATAAACATTTGAAATAAAAATTACCACATTACAGTACAAAGTACAAACATAATTGATGTATAACCATGTGTTAAGAGGAATAACCCTAAGCAGTCTGGGATTAGGACTACAAACACAGCACATCCTTCATGTTTCTCACCCATTACAAAAAAAATCAACAAACTATAGGTCTAGTATTCATGTTGTATTTGCCTTACAGCCACCCAGTAAATATTTTTAATAGGTTCCTTGGAATTACTTTAAGGAAGAAAGTATTCTTGATTTAATTCTACTGACAACTTGTATTACAATACATCAAGATAGTGACAAAATATGATTACTAGTCACCAGAGGTGTGCATAAACGCAGATTTCTATCATCAGAGGTTTACAGTGAAGACAAAATGTTAACCCATAGGGCTGGTTTTATGCATGATTTAATTATTACAAATAGCTTTACATTACAAGTTCTTAATTGCTTAAGGATTCAAAAATGTGTATAAAATAAAGTACAAATTATATGTAATACAGAATTTTGCAAGTGAACCAACCGCACATGGTTTCTTTCCAAACAAATTATAGGCCTTTCACTCTTACATACCTGAACCATTTTGAGGCTTTTATTATTTTACAGTAGTATTGAGGAATGTTATGTCATAACAATGTGTGGCAATGTGTAGGATTAATTATAAAATAGGTAGATAATTAAACAAAAACGAATAACAACACGATGCCGAACACGCAACAAGAGCAAGCAGAAACCATACCACAGATAAAATAATATTCTTTGTTACTTTGTTAGGGAAACGATACTTTTGTACTCGATACTTTGTATTCGATACTTTTACTCAATGAGTACTTTATGACTGGTATCGTATCGAATCAATTGTTGAAATTACCTATTTCCAAAATGACCTTATCGTTCCATCTGTTCACAGACGTTCAGTTCCTATCATCTTTCATTCACTTTACTATTAAAAAAAAAAGTAAAAACTCGCGAATATACGTGTGATTTCTTTAAGTTTTTCTCTTTTATACATACATACATACATATCATCACGCCAAGTCCCTAGCGGGGTAGGCAGAGAGTATAGAGCGCCAGTTCTCTTTAGACTTACATACTTCTTTCGCTTCGTCCACATTCATCAGTCTCTTCATACATGCTAGTCGGTTTCGAGTACTCTTAACGTTCCCGTCCTTGAGACTCCGATCTATTTGATCTAGGTAGTTGGAACGTGACCTTCCTCTACCTCTTCTTGCACACACTTTTGCTTTGTATATCTGTTTCATCAATCTTTCTTCACTCATCCTTTCTATGTGTCCAAACCATTTTTTTCAAAAAATTTTTCTTATCATATTTATAATATATTTAGTTTTGTCTTTAAATTTATTATTTTCTTAATTTGTACCAATACCACTTGTTTTTTTGTTGAACTGAAGCTAAACTGACGTTACTTACGAGTACTTTCCTAAGGAAAGTACTACATCGAGAACTTTCCTAGGGAAAGTACTACTGTAGTTGACGATTGATTAACGAAAAAAGTGTATAAGGCGAGTGTGAATGAAAGTGTTGGAAGGGGTAGACCTAGGCGGACGTTTCTAGACCAAATTAGGGACGTCTTGAAAAAAGGTCAGGTCAAGAGTACCCTAAACCGAAGAGCATGTATGATGAGAATAATGAAAGTGGACGAAGCGAAAGAAGTATGTAAGGATCGTAGCAAGTGGAAAGAAGTGGTCTCTGCCTACCTCTACGGGAAAGAGGCGTGATTATATATATGTATGTAAGTACTACTATCGATACTTCAAAGTATCGATACTTTTATGAGTACGATACTTTTTTTTCGATATTACTCATGAGTACAGTATCGATACTTTCTATTCGATACCGTGTCCCTATTCTTTGTTAATCCTAGCGAAATCCACAGAATGCAGCTCTAACTTATTTATTTATTATTACAGACAATAATATAAACTTACAGCTAAAAGCCAACACATTCTTACCTTTAAATTACATACATATCATCACGCCAAGTCCCTAACGGGTAGGCAGAGAGTATAGAGCGCCAGTTCTCTCTAGACTTACATACCTCTTTCGCTTCGTCCACATTCATCAGTCTCTTCATACATGCTCGTCGGTTTCGAGTACTCTTAACGTTCCCGTCCTTCAGAGTCTGGTCTATTTGATCCAGGTAGTTGGAACGTGGCCTTCCTCTGCCTCTTCTTGCACACACTTTTGCTTTGTATATCTGTTTCGTCAATCTTTCTTCACTCATCCTTTCTATGTGTCCAAACCAACGTAACATGCCTTTCTTCATCCTTACAATCACCTTTAAATTAAAGTAAGAAAAAAAATGTAAAAACACAATATTTTATGTTTTTTCCCTATTGAGGCATAAATTACAAATATAATTATTAATTCCTTAAGCAGTGAACAAGATACGGCATCGGGTCAACGAATATAACGGCATCTTGAAACTTGGCCACAAGATCAATCAATCAATCAATAGCTGATGCCTTCGCCGACCAATACCTCGTAAGTACTTTTGCGGAACCAATAAATTGCAAGGTTGGATACTTTACTACCATTCCTATGACATTGACAAAGAGCGTCGGAAAAAGAAACTGATAATATCGGATTTCATTTTATAAGAAAGTGTGCAAGCTTCTTTTGTACCTTAAATTTAAAACCGATGCGCATAATAAATCCTACATCTTATTTAAATAATATTTTCGTCCGCCCATTTAACGCAGCTGGTCGCAAAACTTTTATATATCACTTAAATATTTTTTTTTCTTCACTGACTTCCAGTTTTCCTCTTGTTGTTCTTAACTTCTAAATTTGCCATAAATGCTATAAATAAGGTGCTTACTGCTAAGTTTGTGTAAGTGTATAAATATTAGATTAGGTTATGAACGATAGCTAACGGGTGTCAAATTATATATGTATGTATCTCAAATATATAAATGACCTAGCCTGGCCAGCCTAACAGGCAAAAATACACAATATTACATTGGGCAACTAACAGCGGACCAAAGAGTAAAGTAATATAGATAGACTGAAAACAGCGGACTGAGAGACAGGCAGGACTGACAGTCGGTTCGGTTTCCGGACGGCCCGATAATAGCGGAGTAACTAGCTGTCAAACAAAGACTGCTAAAATGGTTGTATGTTTTCGTAACATTGCTGGGAATATTAGTAATTAAAATGATTATTACAGTAAGTTTAATTAAGTTGTCACATACATACCCATTATCGACTCTTAATGTATATCTTGTGGTAATGCCTTTTCAGGTTCATTTTCAAGCCTTAATTTTCGGTACTTTATTTATATTAAGTAATGGATTCTATGTACCTGGGGTTGCCCCAGTGGAATTCAAAAAAGGTCAAAGGATCGACGTTAAAGCAGTGAAAATGACCAGTATACACACACAGCTACCATATGAGTATTATTCTTTACCGTTATGTTTACCGAAAAATGGCACGTTTGTATACAAATCAGAAAATCTAGGCGAAGTGTTGCGCGGTGATCGTATTGTCAATACACCCTACGAGGTACATATGGCTGAGAATATCAAATGTAGGTTGTTGTGTCATTATAAAAATAATCCCATCAATTGGAGTGTGGAAGAATCAGAGAAAGTTGCCAGTCGCATTGAGCATGAATATTTTGTGCACTTGTAAGTTATTTATATTATTTTTTAAAACATCTTTAATTATTATTGTTGAATTATTTATATTCAAATACTTTATTCACTACTTACTGTTTCTTTAAGATTAGTGGACAATTTACCAGTTGCTACAAAAGTTATAAATAGTGCGAATTCAGAACGAACTATTGAACATGGATACCGTCTTGGCTTCATTTCTAAGGGAAAAGCTTACATAAATAATCATTTGAAGTTACTTCTCAAGTACCACAAGCACAGTCAGTAAGTACCAATATTTATATTTAAGATACTGAATAACAAGTGAATTAATTTTGATATTTTGGATGTATGCTCACAAAAGATGGCATAATAATTAATTTGATAGTGATAAAAGTCACTTAGTGATACAAGTTTGAGAATAAATGCTGTTATGATGTATTCCATTTGTAAAATGTGAGGATTTAGAATCTGATAAAGTATGGTAAAAATCGGTTTCCAAAGCATGCCAGCATGTGTATCAAGTGTCAATTTGCCTCATGGTGACACAACCTTACATATATTTTTGAAATTTTCCTTGTATTACAGAATTTTATGTACATGATTTGTATTATGCTTTTTGTTTTGCAGTGATTCATATAGAGTAGTTGGATTTGAAGTTGAAACATTTTCTATTGACAAGGATGAATTAACTTTTATTGATGACTCTTGTCAAATTCCACATGCCAAATCCTTCCCCAAGCAACAACTAGTAAATGAAGATATTGGAACAAAACTATACTTCACATATTCTGTAGAATGGGGCGAGTCAGACATTAGCTGGGCATCACGCTGGGATATATATTTGGGCATGAGAGATGTACAAATACATTGGTTCTCTATTGTCAATTCCATTGTAGTTTTATTTTTCTTATCGGGTGAGTTGAGTGTTGTTAGTAATGGTCAATGTTTTAACAAATAAGTATGATTTTTCTTTCTAACAAGCCCTAGCTATTTTAGCTATTTTGTATAGCTTAATTTAACACCAGAGTTTACCAGAATTTTATTCACCATTTGGCTAATTCTTTTTGTCTTTAAGCTAAGCTTAAACTTTTTAAGCACACAATCAAATGTATTATGCTCTTTTAAAAAAATTTCAGGTATATTAACAATGATCATAGTTCGTGCTCTTCGAAGAGACATTGCTCGATACAATTCAGATGAGAGCATTGATGATATGATGGAAGAAACCGGATGGAAACTTGTTCATGGTGATATCTTTCGTCCACCACCTAAACGAATGCTTTTTGCTGCTGTGATTGGAAGCGGCATACAGGTTTTCCTTATGGCACTTATAACAATTAGTAAGTATTTTTTCTGTCAATATTTTTCATATTTGTCTGTCAAAGATTGCAAGTTGAAATCCCAATGGTACCAATTATACTAAACTTTAATCTAGCGATTCCCACCACACGATTTTTGGCGAAGGAAAACATCGAGAGGAAACCTGGATATGTTTGAGAAGAAATTCAAAGACGTATGATTAGTCGTGCTTGAGAATCGGTGATGAACTACACAACTCTGCCTACCTAACTTGGGGAACCCTCGAAAGGGAAGGTCAATAATATGTATGTAAATATGCACATATTTGTCTATTTTCTATACCAGTTTTTATTTTATTGCAGTCATTGCTATGCTGGGTATGTTGTCACCAGCCAGTCGAGGCGCACTTATGACAGCTGCTATATTCCTCTACGTATTCATGGGACTTATTGCCGGGTACTACTCAGCCCGTCTATACAATACTATGAAAGGAAAGCAATGGAAGCAAGCTGCATTCTTGACAGCCACCCTGTATCCAGCCATTGTTTTTGGCACCTGCTTCTTCCTGAACTTCTTTATTATGGGCAAGCACTCCAGTGGAGCTGTGCCATTCTCAACAATGATGGCACTATTGTGTTTGTGGTTCTGCATATCACTGCCACTTGTTTATCTGGGCTATTACTTTGGCTGCCGTAAGCAACCATTCCAACATCCTGTTCGAACCAATTTCATTCCAAGAAAAGTTCCTGAACAAATCTGGTACATGAACGTGTTCATATGGTAATTGTTATTTTTATTTTAGATAATATGTTAATCAGCTTATCTTCTTCTTCTTCAGTCAGCTTATAAATCCCTACAAATTCTCTACACCAGTCATATTTTAGAAGCTATGCCGAATATTGGGACTAACATGATTAGCTATAAAAATCTTTTTTATATTTCATATTTATTAAATAATATAATATGTCTGTATTTTCAGCATATTAATGGCTGGGATTCTGCCATTTGGAGCTGTTTTTATTGAATTGTTCTTCATTTTTAATGCATTATGGGAAAATCAATTCTACTACCTGTTTGGATTTCTATTCCTCGTGTTTTGTATCCTAGTTGTGTTAGTATCGCAAATATCAATTGTTATGGTCTACTTCCAACTATGTGGAGAGGTAATTTTCTAAAACATTATATAATTAATTATTAATCTAAGACATTGTGTAACCAACCTAATAAAATCTGCAAACATTTTAGGATTATCACTGGTGGTGGAAAAGTTTCATTGTCTCTGGAGGATCTGCAGTCTACATTTTAATATATTCAGTATTTTATTTTTTCACAAAATTGGATATCACAGAGTTTATTCCTACATTACTCTATATTGGATACACTGGTAAATATAACTTTAAATTATGAAAATACATTTTGAACCCTCGGAATTATTCTGGAATTGAATTGATTGAAATTTAACAAAAAAATCAATTAATGTATTACTTAATAATAATCGTCGATCATTAATGTTACAGGTCTAATGGTGCTCACGTTTTGGCTTCTTACTGGCACGATAGGATTTTTTGCAGCTTATACCTTTATAAGAAAAATTTATGCTGCAGTAAAGATTGATTAAAATATTATGTTAATAAAACTAGATATTTGAAGTTGTTTGGTGTTCTGAGAAAAACAATGAAAATTTTGCTTGTGGATTTTAAGTGCGTAAGAATTGTGTAAATAAGAAGGTAAATGTTGCATTTAGGAGTTTATTTTATAATTTTATAAGTTGTGAGCCTCATTGTTGATAATACACATGAGATATACATTGTTCCTTTCGCCATTCATTAGCTGATTATTATCTATGATGATATTTACTTTTCATCTATCAATCTCTCAAATGCCGCGATATTCAGGACTAATGTCGCTTTTATTATAATCGTCTTATTGTTGTAGGTAGCAAGCAACTATTGTACATACGCTGTCAATAGAATTGCACTATACATACATATTTATATTGTTCTTTATTTCTACTCAACCTTACCCTATTTTTGCTAATAAGTCTATAAATTTATATAGTGTGATCTTCGACATATTCTGTTACTAGGAGCTAAACAATAATGATAAATTCTCAGAATATTCTTTAGTTATTGTTCTGAGGATAAATTACATCGAAATATGACACTTCGAATATAAGAGAATACCTAACGATAATAGAAGTTTAAGCTATAATAACATAATTAAAATTCATATATGTATATAATTTAATCAGGGCCCCTCGTGAGAAACGGGCTTGATTATATCAATAGTTTTGTAATATATTATAGTATAAGGTATTAAATATTGAAACAACAAACGCTTTTAGCGAAGTTTGAACGACCGATCGAATCGATCATGGAACGCAAAGATTACCTACTTAGGCATCTATTATTTATATTACCTACGCATATAATATGTACGGACTATATATTATATAGTAATCTGCGTTCCATGATCATAATGATAAAACTTTTTATACGTGCATAGATGGACCGTAATACAAAAATAAAACGTGGACGGATTTGGATCGATTTCGTAAAAATCGTAAAGAGCATTTACTACAAATGTTTAAAAGACATGAAAACTGGCAATAATTTTGATGTCTTATAAAATCGATTTGGAATGTCTGATCTGTCCAACTGACTTATTACCGTATACACCGTAAAGAGCATTCTCTAATTAAGCTTAAGAATATTGCGAACGAATTTGGAACTATGATTTGGGATCCCTTACCTCTGTCACTTCCACTGACTTAAGTATGTACCTATGTGTCAAGTGAATTATGACAACTGACGGACACCTCAAGTCAAGCAATCTCATCTCACTAGAAAATGTCACTTCTGCTTAAGTTGATTGTTAGATTTATTATTTATTTTCATACAGATATTTTTCTACTTTATTAATTTATTTTAAATTTTTTACGCAAAAAATGAATACCAAAGTGGCTGTAGTTACGGGTGGTAATAAAGGCATTGGATATCAGATCGTAAAAGGGCTATGCGCAAAGTTTGAAGGTGTTGTGTACCTCACAGCTAGAAATGAAGAAAGAGGATTACAGGCTGTGAAAAACCTAGAAGAACTGGGACATAAACCTTTATTCCATCTGCTAGATGTAACTTGTGAGCAGAGTATACAAGAATTTGCTGATTATATTACTAGACATCATACAGGCATAGATGTGCTCATAAACAACGCCGGCGTTCTTGATTTTGATAAACCTGTTTCTACGTACGAAGAATCAAAGAAGCTTATGGATACAAACTTTACGAGCTTATTAACAATATCAAAAATATTATACCCTTTACTCACAAACACTGCCCGAATAATCAATTTAAGCAGTGATTGGGGCTTACTATCAAACATTAAAAAACAGGTGTGGCTTGATACATTGGTAAAGGATGATCTTAATACTGGAGAAATAGTGCAGTTTGTTAATGATTTCTTGGAAGCAACCAAAGGGGGTAAAACCTCATTTGTATCATTTGCTGGTCATTTTGGTGATTACAAAGTGTCAAAGGTGGCACTGTCTGCCTTAACATTTGTGCAACAACGAGAATTTATCAAGCAAGGAAAGGATATATCCATCAACTGTGTGCACCCAGGCTTTGTTATGACTGACTTGACAAATGGTATGGGAGACTTCACTCCAGAGCGAGGAGCAAAGGCTCCGCTTTATTTAGCGCTAGAGGCTCCACAATCCCTTAAAGGCACTTTTATATGGCATGACTGTCACCAAGTCAACTGGGATGACTGAGGATGTAATGGTTTTAAAGTTTTTTTAAGTTATATAACAACCATGTTAATCCTGTGGTACTGGTGTCATATGCACTCTAAACCACAATATATTATATGATTTTTCAGTTGTAACAGTAACATGTTTCATTCTGTCTGCCCTAAAATTTGAAACAAGAAGGTTCCTCATCTTTATTACTAAACTAGCTGTCCCGCTCAGCTTTGCCCGGGTGAAAAAGTAAAATTTCCTGAAACACGATCGCAGCGCCACCTATCGGGTCCAATTGTGATGTAAGATATCCTATCTTTTAAGTTGGATCAAACTGCACAGGGTGTGCAAATTTGATTGAAATCGGTTAAGTTGTTTAGAAGCCCATCGCGAAATTAAATTCGCGCCCATCGCGAAAAAAATTAATTGCCATAAAAAGGTTATAGTGAGTCAATCTTAAAAGATAGACATATGCTGTCGCGGACTTTTTTTTAGAACTTTTAAAGACGAACAATTCCCTCATACATGATATTTTCGTAACTTAAACCGTTTACGCAGCGCACGCATCGGAAGCTCTCAAAAAGGAATTTTCCCCGTTCTTGCAACATTTTTCATTTATGCTTCGCTCCTATTAGTCGTAGCGTGATATTTTATAGCCTAAAGCCTTCCATTTCTCTAAAATGGACTATCCAACACAAAAAGAATTTTTCAATTCCAACCAGTAGTTCCTGAGATTAGCGCATTCAAACAAACAAACTAACTATTCAGCTTTATAATATTAGTATAGATATAGATGTCATTGCATTTTAATAAAACCCTAAGTTGCTATGGATGGGGATTCTAATTGAAACTGGCACTCTACTGTTTACTTAGTCTTGGGACTTTGGTGTGATGATATATATGTATGTATAGCTTTTGTATTTATTTATTTTATTGTTGTAAGTATTGTTGGCCATTATTATCACAAAGTGCCAATATGATTATGACATGGATATAAGTAAAATCTCTTATGCTGATTATACCATAAATATGGTTATAAATATTTTGAACATAACCTTTACCCTACCCTTTACATAAGCTTTAAATCATAGGCTTATGTAACCAAAACACAGTAATATTTATTTTTATTATTATTTTAAAACAAACAAGACATTTTTTGTACTGTTATAATTCAGTAGATAAAAAACATTATAATACATATATAATTATGGCAATCAAGTATATAAAGCGGAAAGCTTTTTTTACAACTGGTGTTTTTTTATACCATCGAAGCCATCTGTGTTGTATTCCTATTGCTTTAAGCCGTGGTGGCCGAGTGGTTCGAGCAGTTGCCTGCGACGCAAAGGTCGCAAGTTCGAATCCCGACTGTACCAATGAGTTTTTTCTGAACTTAAGTACAGTGATTAGTCACACCACGAGCTTTACGGTGAAGAAAACATCGAGAGGAAACCTGCATACGTCTGAGAAGAAATTCAAAGGCGTATGTATAGTCGTGCTTGAGTAACGGCGATGGACTCGCCATCTGTCACGTTGGCACCTAATATATCTCTGGCGGAAAGTGGGTGTGTGGGTATTACCTATACACCTCTGCCTACCCCTTCGGGGACCCTTGTGGGAAGGCGTGAGGATATATTATTATTTATATTAGGCAAATAATGTTAGAGAACGAAAGAGATGAACAAGTGACCGAGTGTGCTATATCGGTAAATGGGCAAATTCTAGAGCAAGTGAATGAATTTGTATATCTAGGTCTAGGAAGCATGTTCACACGAGATGGAAAGTATGAAAAAGATATTGAAAGAAGGATAACTGCCGGAAATAAGGTGAATGGTGCCATGTCGGCGTTGATGGGCAGTTAAAGTCTGAGCAAGAATGCTCGAGTTGCTGTCCACAACGCGATATTGGTACCTACCTTATTGTATGGCAGCGAATCCTGGGTATGTCAGAGGAAGTATGAAAATAGCTTGAATGCAGTTGAGATGCGATCTCTTCGAAAAATGTGCGGCGTAACGATATTAGATCGAATCCGCAATGAAGAGATTCTCAAATCAACTGGCGTGAATGAGGACGTGATTGTAAAGATGAAGAAAGGCATGTTACGTGGGTTTGTACCTACACATAGAAAGGATGAGTGAAGAAAGATTGACGAAACAGATATACAAAGCAAAAGTGTGTGCAAGAAGAGGCAGAGGAAGGCCACGTTCCAACTACTTGGATCAAATAGATCGGACTCTCAAGGACGGGAACGTTAAGAGTACTCGAAACCGACGAGTACCTATGTATGAAGAGACTGATGAATGTGGACGAAGCGAAAGAGGTATGTAAGTCTAGAGAGAACTGGCGCTCTATACTCTATGCTTACCCCGTTAGGGACTTGGCGTGATGATATGTATGTATGTATGTTAGAGAAGAAATTCTGCGAAAGTGTAAGGCTGCGCCAGCGACTGACTTACCATTTGACGTAACATTGATGTCTTCCTATCGAATACATTTATTTTATCTATACTATACTACCCTTACTACCTTTTTAGATACCCTTGGAAGGACTTTAAGTTAATAATATCTACTCGTAACCGACGAGCATGTATGAAGATATTGATGAATGTGGACGAAGCGAAAGAGGTATGTAAGTCTAGAAAGAACTGGCGCTCTCTGCCTACCCCGTTAGGGACTCGGCGTGATGATATGTATGTATGTATGTGTAAATCTACAAATATTACTGCCTAAGTTATGTAGCAACAAATGTAAATAAAATCACTTACCTGGTAGCCGTAGTAGTACTGATCACGCGTCCTCCACAAGGGCTCACGAAGTAGGCGGAGGTAGGCGGAGGTGTGTTGGTAGTACCCACACGTCCACTTTTCGCCATAGATATATTTTTTAGGTTGACGTGACAGATGGCGTGTCCATCGCCGTCCCAAGAAAAACTACGTATATGTATTTCTTCTCAAATGTATATAGGAGAAAGGAATTTCTTTCGATATTTTCCTTTACCTCAAAAGCTCGTGGTGTGACTAATAATCATAATAATAATAAATATTTATGTTGCAGGCGACTGCTCCAACCACTCGGCCACCGGGGCTATTTAAATGCTCATTCATATTTGATATAAAACCAAAGAATTGATGTAAAACAAAAAATATGAGCATTTGATTTTCCTGGTAGGTAACTTTAGAGGTCTGATTTTGTGCCTTTCTCGTGGTGATTCATAAGGGAAACAATTGTTACTCCACAATACATTGGTGCCACTACCTTAGCCTTTTCACAATGTTTCCTGATGTGCAGAAGAGTATCTAATAGCACCTTTCGCTGGAGATTTATTTAGGTGCTGACATGACATCGCCGTTCCTCAGGTAAGACTTATTCAGGTGTCTCAGATAATAGGACAGCGTCAAATATGCGTTAAGACACAATGAAAGGAATCATATAAAAAAATTCATCCAAGCTTTCCGAAAATTTTGCTACCTTAAAATTAAAAAATACATCCAAGCGTAATATAAAAATAAATAAAAAATATGAAAATCTGCTATAACAATAAAGTTACATATACATACAACCTAACTACGTGCTTTTATCTTATTTAAAAAACCCATGTTTCAGAGTGACAATCATATATACTTTTGTTGTTTTAGGAGCTTGTATGCTTATTTCATCGTCATATACCTCTCATCAGAAAAACAAAAAACTAGAAGACAACTATGCTATTTTTTGAGACTTCTGAATCGTATCGCAGGTTTCTTCATTAGTTCATGCCTTGGCGTTTTGTGTCGTGGAATGAATTTGCAACCTAAATTTCTCAGATAACTACTTAAACCTTTCGGCCACCACGGATGAATACTTAATAGGCGAAATTTTATGTACATTTCTTTTTTAAAATACTTATCTTACAGACGTTTTAAAACCGGAAAAATAATAATGTTGTCGGTTAATATATACATACATACCTATAACGTTTATAGTCATACTTACTTTAAAACTTATCTTAGCCGCTGCTGACCTTATTATGAATGAGACAATTGCGTAGCGTTTAGGTTCCATATCTACCCACAGCGATTGTAAACTGGTCAGAAGCAGTTTATAATCTTTAATAAATTATATTTTGGATAGTATACAAACGTTTCCTTTATGACAAAACACTGAAAAAAACAATAATAATTAGGCATAGGTACCATAATATACCTTCTAGTTTATCATATGATGGCCCGTCCCACACTGGAATCAAACAGTACAAACACTGCGGTTTCAAGGAGTTTCACCCATACTCTGAGCGAACTCGCCGATGAGGTTTTGCTGACAACTCTTCTGCAACCAGGAACTCCTCCCGTAGGTGAGTATCTACGAGAGGTTGAGAGAACCCCGTTCTACATTGGATTAACCCTACTGGGATAGTAGGTACTCTGTCTTACAAGAGAAATCGCAGAAAAATAGCAATTCTGTCGGGGAGTGTTGATTTCTGGCGGCGAGTAAGGTGTCCAGAAATCCACAGGGAATATTCGTGTTAATTGAGAATTAGTTTATTCCTTATGCTGCTAGCACAGCAACTCGCTCATTAAGAAGTCTACACGTGCGCGATATCTCAGGTGCCTATTGTTTGCGTTGCATACAATACCGTAACGTATCAGGCGGGCGATATGCTTGTTTGCCAACTTCAAGGTGTAAAATATAAAGGAGTTCTTTATGTAGGGGTGAGCAGAGATTCTCTCAGGGTCAGCAAAGCGTCGGGCTTACTTATTGCATGCGTCTGTGTATGACAGTTTATCAGGCCCAGGTTATTCCGGATGTAAAAAAAACACCCTGAATAGCATTGTTAATACTAATCGTATTAAATACATAATATTATGTAGGTAATACCTATACCTATTGTGTTTTCTGAGTACGAAATTATACCTACCTATTAGATAAATGTATATATAATTGACATAATAGACTTGACTGTTCACTTCTAATGTAGGTAGGTATGCCCAAGTACCAGATATACTTTTTTTAATGGGGACTGGATTTGGATGGGGAATATTACATTCTTCCTTACTAGTGAAAAAGCCCAATTATGCGAATAGGATTAATTACTCCAAATATTTTATACATTTATAAATTTAAACAGATAGCTTCGATTTTATTCTCGAAATTATGTAGCGCACGTCATTAAAGTTTCGCCTAGAATAAATATCCTACCAAAATGTAGGTACCTACTAGTATCTACCCCTTTTGACGCAACCTTTGAGGCGTCATAGCCTACCATTCTATACCTAATAACGTCAACGAATCTCATTAAGGATTTTCCAATGCATGCACAGTTCCTTGTATGGATTCTGATGTTGTTTGCCTGCTTGCTTAATTGTATTATAAAATCCTATTGGTGGATAAGAAAGGGGTAGTGGAAGCTTACCTACGTTATGCAGGCCGCTATGGAAGCCTTCCCGGTGCTAAGTGTGTTATTACCTACATTACGTGGTACATAGTATATATTTATTGGTATCAGCGCCTTATCATTACATTAATTATTCAAGAATATTTAAGCAATAGATGTAGGTATGTATGTATAGTATGTCAATATATGGCCACAGGTAATATTTCTGATATATTTTAGTAATATGAAGATCTTGGCTTGATGCATGAAATATATTAAAATACCTACCATACTATGTTTCTGAGATGCCACCTCGCAATGTACTTTTGATGATGATGATGCATGTTTTTTTTTAACACGCTTTTACTAGCTTGGGTTGTATCTATGTATCTAACTATGTATGTATGTATGTATGTAACGGAATCTTTGAGCATAATTTTCACCAGTTTCCAGAAGTCTGATTAATTTGAAACGTTGCATACGTATCAAGGACCGATGACAATGCAATAATTAACTAAAAAATTAAAAATAAATAATAGTTTAAAAAAACTAAAAAAACACGCTTTTATTGCTAACCGAACTAAAACAGAAAATAATTTTAATTTCGAAGAGTTTATATTACAGTAGTAGAACATCGAACAATCAATCAGAATTTATCACCTCAAAATAAAATTATAATAGAGTTTAAGTTATTAACAAAATAATTAAATTCAGAGTAAAAAGCGTGGGGTGCTTGATAAAGTAAATGTAACAATCATTCTATTGGCAACTATCTATGAGAGGAGAGTTATGAAAAGTAGTAAAATGCACCCCACGGTATGGTAAACTGGTAAAATGTGAAAGCTAGCGCATCATTCTTCTTTTAAGAGATAAAATTCATTTGTCCTACACAATAGACACGTGAAGGGGTACGTAGATAGCTAGAGGTTAAATAAAAAAAAAACACCGCCTGAAAAACAGTATTGTAGACAGGTAGGTAGGTACCTACAGTATAGGTAGGTAGATAACTACCTAAGCTACTATAGATCATATCTCACAATACGAATGAAAACGATTTATGTAAATATCTTTTGTATGAAGTAAGTGTTCTGATGTTGTATGATAATAAAGCTATTGAAGTAATTGGGTTGGAGCAAATGACAAAATTCTTTTAGCGCCATGATATCTACTACATGCAATAGAATTGATGAATATCACGCGACAGTTATTTTGATTTCCTTAGTACGCGGTGACTACGATCTACTCTACGAAATTAAATGAAAATGCTATAACAAACACGATTAATTCTGAATGAGTTGTGGGAAGGCGTGTGTAATGTCACTTCCAAAACTAGTAATTGTTTGTTTACACGGCTACGTCTGCGGCGGGCCGCGATGTCTGTCTATCACGGCTACTGGGCCCGACTAATATATGGGTAGGTACCGTTCGTGATTATAGCGCGGGGACAGTGTGGCACAACGTGATACTAAGCTGGCCGTTGAACAACGTTGAACGTCCGTTTTAGGGGTTGTGATTGTTCGTCGTGATTATTTGTCATGTTTTTGTGATGTCATGAGTTGTCATTATTTGTGATTTTTTAGTTTTCTAAAGGGCATCCTTTTTAATGGCTTTTATTACGTCTACAATCACATCCACCAACAATTTACGTATTATCTGCTGGGTTTAAACCTTACCTAGATACAATGTCATGGCTTGAGTAAGTAATTTAAGTTTTAATGGTTAATTAATTTTACTAGTTGGAATTTACAGACGAACGATGTTGCTCAAGCACGCCAGAACGGAAGAACGGAATGGGATGAGATTTGGCACAGAGATAGATGTTTTATTTCAGAAAAATATCCACCAATGTAATCAAATTTAAAGCGGGTAAAACCGCGGGGCACATCTAATAGAAACGTACCTAATTATATTGATACGAAACCAAATAGAATAGACCAAGCTCAATACAGTACCGGGTGACTAAAGGTAAAGTATCTGATTATTGTCATAATAGTTATCTCCTATATGATTACAATAGAGAGCTCAACTCAGGCCGATTTAGGTAAAGATGTGACAAAAGTATGATACTTAAAACAGCTTTTATGAAATTGCTTAAACTTCACACCTTCCCGCTACTGTCGCCGAAGGGGTAGTAGTAAAGTAGGTGTTGGTAGTACCCGCACACGCACTTTTCGCCAGAGGTATATTTTAGGTGTCAACGTGACAGATGGTGATCCTTCGCTGTTTCTCAAGCACAACTTTAAAGGCGTCTTTGGATTGGACTAATCAATACGTACGTATGCATGTTTTGCTTCACCGTAGAATGATGTGAATGGTGTGAATACTTAAGCTTAGAAAAACTCATTGGTACAGTTGAGATCTTTGTGTTGTGTACGAACTTGCAATATTTGTGTTGCAGGCGACTGCTCGAACCACTCGGCCAGCACGGCTCTTTATTCTCTCAATCCCAATCAATCATATTATCTATATATAACGACGATATGGTGACGAGTCCGAACGCAACTAACAGGCTATCAGGATAACAGGTTATCTTCACCCAAAGGTCTCGCTCAAGTTAACCCACACTTAATTATTTGATGTTATTAATGTTGCTGCTGAATGATAAGGATATTGTCGCATGTGGGCCGTGAGTAGCCCTACAGTGCACTGATAATTTAGCAATTGAAACAACAGATTTATTCCATAAATATTTATATTAAACTGGCCTAAATATTACAGCTTAGAACAAAACTTATAGAAGTCAATTGTCAAATGTTCAGGCCAATACAGTTTTACGATATTATTTTAAAATACAAATGTTGCAACTCACGCGGTCTTACCGCACAGCATAAATATGCCGCTGTTTCTAATTTGGTACAATATTGTGATACTTATTTATATACATTATATAATATAAATAGGTAAATGCTCGTTATATTATTATATTATATTCAGTCACATAATAAGTGAACGGTATTGGCAAACAACCATAGCTGGACAGCTGTACTCATTCTTTGGTGTTCTAGCCGTTAAACTTTACTTTATGGAGTTCACGTGACGAATGAGAACCTCATGAGTAACAGTATAGTCCTCCGGGAAGAGAACATGCGAAAGTAAATTAAACATAAGTACATTAATATATCTAAAATAATCACAAACATTTACAATCGCAAATGTATTCATGTGCTACGTTAAATTGAATAGGGTATTCTGTATTTTATAGCATATGATACGCACACAAATAGTTACATGTGAAGTGCAGTCTCATGGATGTAATTGGATAAAGCCTCATTTTTATCTATACATATTTATCACGACTTATTTCTAGAATTAAATGCATTAAAAAACATTATGGTTCCTTATAATTATAAACGAGCCCTCTCATGCGCTTTTCATGGTTTCATTACTTAATTTTAAGGCGATTTTTTAATGTTTCCTTACATATATAAGTATTTCATGTTGCCCTTGATGAGCTCATCTAATGTAAATTGAACTTTTACTTTGTACTCACTTGTACTCAATAGGTAACTTTAAACGAGCAACTGATTAACATCGCATTCACTGGTTCACATTTTTTTGTTAGGTATGTTGCGAAGAATTGTTTCGGTAACTTTTGTAACTTAACCGGTTAATTTGCCAAGAGTGTGTGACATAATTTTATTCACAGCATTCGGCGCAAAATATTCTAGAATGGAATAATGGTAACAGACCAATTAATGGTAACGCAATTTATAAACTTAGGTAGAAAATGGTAAGGTCATACCCCGATTAACGGATGTATATTTATTATGGTATCCAACGCGGTTCACTTAAAGATAGGTACACTTAACATAAAAACTATGAATGTATGTACAAATTAAACCATCGCTTAGTACGCACCTACCTACGTCTTATATATAAATATGATACTTGTATATTAACTGTAAGAATAAGCCAAACATCGAACCATTACAATTATAGTGGATAGACTGTCATTACGAATGAACGAAAGCCATTTATAGGCACTAGACTAAATAAATAAAGCGTTTCACACTCGACTAAATGGTAAAACTAAAACTTTACTTTGGTTTGTATTAGACTACATAAATTAGATATTTATTTATAATAAACTTTTGTGTAATTGCCAGCCGGTACTTGGTAAGACAATTGCTGTTGTACAACCGTAAATAATTATCACTGCAGGGCAATGGACGGATTGGTTTTTGATATAGGTACATATTAAATATTTTTGAAACATTTAGTTATAAGGCTATGGACTAAACTACGGACTATATTTCACAGACAATTCCTAAGGCACTAGAAAGGTAACAATCTTTAAAATGCAAAGTAAAGCAATACCAAAAATACATTGATCCATCGTTGACTTAACGTACTCAGTTATAAATGCGTCACAGTTAAGTTCACTATTCACATTTTACAGGCGTATAAACAGTACCTTAATAAATATCACACAAGAAGTAGATGTTGCTATATATCGTGTAATTAATGGTTACAATTAGTGTTCAATGCGTACTTTAAAAAAGATAATTTCCATATGTTTCCAAAAAAGTATTTCGTTTTTAATTATTATATCCTTGTGTGATTTTTGTAAGGCAATGACATGCGATTGTTACAGGTAACGTAAGCGGCACAGTGTGCATATATATTTCATGGCTTAAATTTCAACCTATTTATTAAAGGGATGCATATTTAACAAAAGTGCTACGAGCGTCGAAGCAATCATTTAAACTCTTTGTAGCCTTGATTGGGTGTCTTAGAGATTATTTGCTTGGAGTCAATTAGTGATGAGAGGTGTGAGTGGCGGGGGAGGCTCGTCCCCATAGAACCTGTAGCGATGCGGTATCTGGAGGGTGGCAGTGGGCGGCGCGGGCGCATCTGCATGCTGGGAGTCGCGATGACGCCGCAGGTCCACCTTGCGCTGGAACGCCTTGTCGCAGAGCCCGCACGAGAAGGGCTTGTAACCGGTGTGCTTGCGCATATGTGTGATCAAATTTGAGCTCTGACTGAAAGCTTTAGAGCACACCACGCACTTGTGAGGCTTCTCGCCTGAAACAATTAGGTCCTTTGTAAACACACCTATGTAGGTAGAAGTAAATAAAAAAAGTTGCTGACAGAAGAAGAGGTTGTTGAACGTGAATGAAATGAACGTCTGTAAGTCTAGAGAGAACTGGAGCTCTGCTATATTTGTCTACTCCGTATGGGATTCGGTGTGATGATATATATGTACGTAAGAAGCTGAGGTAAATATAAATATACAAAATAGGTACATATTACGTTTTAACTGCCATTATGCGAAAAAAATATTTAATTTAGATAGACAGTTCAGAAATGAATGAAATAATTGATTAAAATTCTAATTATAAATGATAATAGCTGCTATTTAAGTACCTACTCTTCGCTAATGAATTTTTAATGTGTTAGTTATTTCAACGATTAAAGAACTTTATGTACGTAGTTACGTAGTGACTTGCGCCAGTGTCTTTTACAAAATGTATAATAAATGAAATCAAACATAGCAGCCACGTGGCACGCCGACGGGCAATTAAAGCTCGAGTAGGTGGACCAATACTTGTCAAATCACCCACTATTTATTATTCAGGGCAGAGTTCCTGAACTGATTTAATATGCTGTGTTACGTGTTACTCGATACCTTGGTTCAACCTACAATTTAGTTGTTATATTTCATCATTTAAGATCGCCTTTAATTACATACAAGATTCATCTTTAAGTTTGCCTTTTAATAAATAAAATAAGAATGCAAAGTACGAGTTTGTCATTTTATAGATAAAACAGGATTTACGTATATTTTTTGTCAGGGCCGTGATCGTGGTGCGCGTGATGGCCTGCGAAGGCTGGCGGCTAATTGCAGGCCGAGCCGCATTTTGGAATATTGATGATGAGCCATTTATCGGGAGGACGGGCGCCATGTAAGGCTGCTGTAAATCATTCGGTGCGGGCTGCAGACGTGACGAGATGTCTCCGGCCAAGACAAATATGTCTGCTACATTTTTTAGCTAGGTACTGTACTGTAATTCGTCTCGTTGAGCTTATTGGAAGCTGGAAGTAGGCACACGCGTGAATATTAACTTTTTATTCTTCAAATGTCAAATAGGTAACGTATTCGATTAAAACCTCTTGTGCGGATTTAGCTCGCATGTTTTAAATGTAGAAAAAGAAGCCTTCTTTCTGCCTAGAAATACTCTTTTATTTATTATATTCATAGTATGCCTTGTATAAAGCTATATGTTTATAGTTTTTACCGTTATTGAAAATGTGAATGTGCCTAGTATCCCTTGGCTTTCAAGCACCCTATCAGGTGAGAGCCATTTCAGTCTTAGGCGCCTAAAAAAATCACCAATATGCTAGGTAAGTAGATAAAATCATGAAGTTATGATAGTGGCCTCGCCAAGCCGACAACGGAGCTTCTCACGCGTCGCGTCGTCGCCCCGAGTACGAACGCAACTTTTTTGCTCATTGGAAATTCATTAACGCACCGAGGACCGGCTACGATTTGCCGTCGAAAAGGTAATTGCACAGCATTTAAATGTGTAATTCCCAAGGCAACGTCTGCGATGTGTCGCGTGAGTGCTTTTATTGGTCGCAGCGTTTTCGATTCAATGAACTTGTCCCCTAGTTTTATTGGTCAGATTTTACAGCAATTAAATTTATCTATCTATCTATATTTATTAAATACATAAAAAAATTCTACCATGTCCTTTATAGACTGAAACTATCTAACCCATGTGGTCCAAATCGATTTCATTTGAAAGGGAATAATGCGATGATGGATTTAGACCATTAAAACAAGAGATAAAATGTATTTAGCTTTTACCGTAGTAGCACACGCCGGGTATCCGTTAATAATATTTTTATTTCAATTAGAAACCAATCATCAGAAATTAATCGACAGATTGACAATCGATTAAAAGCTTAGTTTAAAAGATGGCGAGTCACCAAAACTACGCTTCCACTTTCGAGATACTTTAAAATACTTTAAAAGTTAATTGGGCTCATTAACATCAATAATAGCTGAGTAACATAAGCGATTTAGCGTTTGCATGTTGGAATTCCGTTGGTCTGATCTGTGCTACTGAGAGATTCATTCAAGAGCTATATGGTGAAGGAAAACATCATGAGCAAATTTTCATAGCTTTGAATATCTACAAGGAACTCTGCGTCTCTACGTAGGTACGCAAGAGTCCAAATTTTTTGAAATTGGAATTCAAATATAATATCGCCCTAGAGCAATCGGTGTTCAAGACTTTCCTTAATTTCGGGGAACCGTGTGGGAAAATTTTAAGATAGCTAAACGAGCTACGATAAATCTTCGATGCGAATACTAATTCCGTAGGTAAGTCTGTTATCTCATAAATAATAATAACAGAATTCTTTGTAACGTAAAATAACTTAACGTTTATAGATAATAATACTACGAGTACTTCGGTTACTATCGAATCATTGACAACTCGATAAAAACTTTAAGTGTAAATGATATGGTGACCAGTCGGCAAAGTAACGAGCGAGGGGCAGGTAACAGTTTGTTGAAACTTTACGTGAAACGTTTGTCATAATAATTGGAGTTCCACTAAGCTGTTTTAAATTATGACTTGTAAGACACTTGTTTTCCGCCTGTGACTTTGTCTGCGTGGCCTTTAGAATCGTGATGTCGTGAGTTATGTTATTGAGTTAATACAAAAACCCCGTAAAAAAATTACTTTCAGTTTTTCATATTTTTTGACGTAAAAACCTGATTTGAATTAAAGTTAAATGAGTCCAAGTAATTACACGCCCACCTACGGCATTACAATATTTGATGTAAGTATGTACGTGCTGCGGTCATAGCAATTTTAGGAATACTGTATAGGCTTACCTGTATGTATGTAGGTGTGTTTCTTCATGTCAGATTTCTGGTGGAACCGCTTGCCACAGTACTGACAGGGGTAGGGTCTGGTGTCTGAGTGGATGAGCAGGTGTGTGGACAGCGTGCTCGACCGCTTGAAGCACTTGCCGCACTGCTTACACTGCACACAATCAAGCTTTATAACTTACTGAACATACATATCGTCACTCCGAGTCCCTCACGGGGTAGGCAGAATGAATGAATGAATGAATGAATGAATGTACCCTACATTTACCTACTTAAAACATACTCATAATAATGGTCTGGACATCTAACATAAATCCCGACCCAGACACGCTATATGAATATGCTATCATATATATGCATCACACAAATCTTCCGACGGCAATTGAACCCGTGATCATTAATACATGCCTATACTACACCTAAAGGTCACTAGCATTCTGCTCAAAGACTACTATATAATTGGTTCTGCTAGGCGCCATATTTTATCAAAATGACGTGGTATAAAATGACATAATTTACCATTTTACTGACATCTTCAGTCACTTTACATTAAGTCTGTGTCGAGAAAACCGAAAAGTTGTTGTAGCAGGATATTATTTAGTAGCGATACAGTGTAGTTTTTCCGCATTAGTTAGCTAATTATGTTGAAAGAGATAGGCTAAAATTTGAATGTTTGCCTATCTTGCCGTAACGAGTGAAATAATACAGAATTACTAGAACCAATAAACGAGTTGAAACAATAACAATGCGATGAGTATGTACAGTAATGAAAGGTGAAGTTGTCAACGTCCATCACTGCATACGGGGACGGGGATGGCAGCCAGTAATAAGCTAATAACAGGGCGCATAGCCCTTTTCTATAATTTTCTTTGATTTCCTCGGACTGCGATAGTTAGATATATTTTATTCTTTGCTTAGTAATTAGCCGCAACGTCAACGGGTATTTTTCAACAGAATAGATGATTAACACCTGTGTTCTACACTCATACCTTACCCTTAAATCGAGACTAATGATACCTTTATACATCAACTTAATATTTGGAATAAGTACTTAGTATATATTTGTAAGTAGGTAAGGATTATTCTCAACTAGTATTTGTAATACGACGTATATTGTGTTTCTTTTCCGTGTCTAAAACAAAACAAACAACATTCTCATATGTTTGCTTCGTTAGCAAACATATTCTATTCTCTTTTACGTAAGTACTGATAGGACAAAAGATTTCATTCAAGTTACACATTCTACCTTAGATTTATTTAATCAGATGTTGTTGGAATGCAATGGAATAATTTAGTTTTGAAATAGTTTGTTTACACTCGGCAAACTACACAATTAGACATAGTAGGTCTACTAACAGAGGAGGGAGAACTTAGGAGGTTAGTTTCACAAAATCTTTTATACATGAGATATTTCCGTACACATAAATATGCAATAAAACTAAACGTTTTACGATATGCAGTATTTTCAAGATTGTGTTTGTGTCCTTGGCTTAATTTTTTTATAACATATAATAATTGAATAAATATTTAATAATATGTGAAGTTACGGTATGTATAGTTTCTACTCCTGGTAAGTACCTAGGTACGCATCAAACCAAAAAGTAGCTCTGCCTAAATACTTTGGTCTTTATATACTTTCTTATTTGCAAATAAATTAATTGAAGGACAGATATGAAGTAGGGCTATTAGTCCCATAGTTAGCTATTAAGCACGCGGAGTATGGTAATCCTCGTCACAAATCCGCGTAGCGGTCGCCGGTGACAGTTGGCCGGGCAGCTGCCGCGCCCGCGCCTCACAAAAACCGCTACTTTTTTAGTCGCCTTTTTATATCATCGATGCACTCTTATAAACAACACAGGTGCTAGAGTATCCCCATCCACATATGGTAATCGGTTATATGGCGGTGTAATTAGAGATTTTTAAAAACCGTTTGAAGAAAGCTTGAAAGAAAGAAAGAAAGCTTGGTCGTAATTTATATGGAGTCCCTATAGAGACTTCGGAAGACAAATCTTTCTATTTAATTTACAGATATTTTAAATTAAGTTTGTAGTCCAGGACATAATTCCCATATACAAATGATTATTATAAAATACTAATAGGGAAAAGAAAATTGAAATAGGGACGTATTCCAAAAGTACCTAATGAGTTGTAATTGTGGGTGGGTACTCGTTTGAGTTGAAACGCGGACGGCGGCGCGTGCCGGCCACGCGCGCCTTAATATGCCCTCGGCTCGTCACTCTTTGTTTCCCAGTGGGTGGTTGGTCTCAAATCTATACTAATATTATAAAGCTTATTTTTTGGTCTGAACGCACTAATCTTTATCGAGGTAGGCTATATGTACTTAGGCTGTTCCATATCATTAAGGTGGGAAGCCGAGCAGAGCAGTCATATTAACGCGGATGCAACGCGGGGTAAATCTAGTTTAAGATATTGACTTTTTTTAATGTCAATAGTGCATGCATATGAAGAGGCTGATGAATGTAGAAGAAGCGAAATAGATTTGTAAGTGTAGAGAGAACTGGCGCTCTACTATGCCTGTTTAGCCCGTGAGAGACTATAATATTGACTGATGTCTTAGTTAAAAAAATACTACCATTACCGTACGTTAAGTAAATAAATATATCACTATGATTTAAAGTTCACGAAATGACCTTAAAGGAGCTCACTTTGTTATTTAATGGTATATTGTAGTAAACATGGGGATACACTACAACATATTTGTCGCCATATGACACGAGGTAATTATGCGTCCAATTATAAGCTGCCTCACTGTGATATTAAGCTTGGAATTTTGATTAAAGCGATGTGAATTTTTATAACGGCTGTACGTTGAAAAACGAAGGACACAAAGATGGTATGAAGACGAGTAAGTGGCTTCGGAGTCCGGTGTGCCGCGTGCAGGCCGCTCGCCGTGCACACGGTCGCGCGACTCGTTCCCTCGGCGCGTACTTATTAAGCCTGCCCAGTTTTTGCTATTTGATTTTTTAAAGGGACTAAAATGGATACTGGTTTGCTATTTAAAAGCGTTTCGAACGGAAACTGTACAGTTATTCCAGGCTTGTTAAAGGATGTCACTGGCTTGCAGATTAAGATATCATTTAATCATCCCATGATAAGTTTTAAATTGGTACTCACTTGGAATGATTTCTCGTGTCTATTTTCGTTTTTGAGCAAGAGGGAGAGTCTGAGGTCGGCTGGTTGCGAAGGCAAGTGGTACGTTTGGTGCAAAGATGCAGAGGGACAGCGTATCTCAGCGCTCGACGGCCGCTCTGCGTCGGGGCTGGTGCCGCATCTCTTCACGAGCTCGAGAGGCGTCTCGGCCTCATCTGGCCCCTCCCACCTTGAAATTGGAGAGGCTCCCCCCATGTCACCTTGTTCACGTTCGCAAGCACTCCCAGGAGACCATATTTGACGGTTCTTGGTTGATAGATTTAGTGGCAATTCTTCTTCATCATCTAGGAGAAGAAATGTAGTTTAATATAAGTATCTTGTTCCAATGAAATACCTCACCAAATAAAATGAATTAACATCAATATATGTAAGAATAATGTAGTGAATGTTTTGCAATAAAGTGTTGCTCTCACTGAAGCGCCTGTCAGACGTGTTTTTCACGCTTTTATCTGTAAATTTAAAGTCGGACGAGTCAAATCGGTCGTCTGTGAAATGACTTATGAAATCAGTACAGGTGCGCGACTATTTGCCGACGGTTACGTCACTATTGAGTCTACAACACTTTTAGGTATCTAGTTCCAAACTTTACACAAATCGTTCACGCTTTCGTAAGACTGACTTGTGTGCCTACTTGATTGTGCTATCTCTACATCACCAGAACCTACACACATCGTTGTGTCGCGGAGTAAATCCTTCATTGAAAGGCTTGTAAATTATCATATTTAGGTATATATTTCAATATACTATACATAAAGAAGAGCCGTGGTGGCCGAGCGTTTCGAGTGTTGGCTGTAATACAAAGGTTGTAAGTTTGAATCCCGAATGTACCAATGAGTTTCTCTGATCTTAAGTTCTGTGATTAATAACACTACGAGCTTTACGGTGAAGGAAAACATCGAGAGGAAACCTGCATATGCTTGAGAAGAAATTCAAAAGCGTATATCACGACTATGTGCTTGAGTAACGGCGAAGGACTCGCCATCTGTCACTTTAGTACCTAAAATATATCTCTGGCGGAAAGTGGGTGTGTGAATACTACCTATTCA
>JACCPG010005694.1:0-47100 GCA_016069955.1 Drepana arcuata
GGTCGGGATTCGAACTTGCGACCTTTACGTCGCAGGCAACTGCTCGAACCACTGGGCCACCACGGCTCTTTTAAATAAAATCAGAGGGGTTTAAGTAGTTGTCTACATTAAAAAGATTGCACGTTCACGACTGTACCAATAAGTTTTTGTGAGCTGAAGTACAGTGATAAGTCAGACCACCAGCTTTACAGTGAAGAAAAACATGAGAGGAAACCTGCATACGTTTGAGAAGCCATTCAAAGGCATATGTATAGTGTTTAAGTACCGGCGATGGACTCTCCATCTGTCACGTTGACACCTAAAATATATCTCTGGCGGAAAGTGGGTACTACTCTATACACCTCTGCCTACCCCTTAGGGGGCCCTTGTGAGAAGGCGTGAGGATATATATATATCAAAAACGGGAGTTACCTAATCCATTTCGTTCAATCATAGGCAGAAGTCATATCAGTGATAAAATGTTTGTGAACTTTAACACTTGTGCCCCACCTTAGCGTGACACGACACGTTTGTACACTGCCTATCTACTAATAAGGTACTTAAAATACCAGTGTTTCACTATAATAAATGATATGCGAGACATACATACATACATATCATCATATACAATAAGAAGAGGCAGAGGAAGGCCACGTTCCAACTACCTGGATCAAATAGATCGGACTCTGAAGGACGGGAACGTTAAGAGTACTCGAAACCGACGAGCATGTATGAAGAGACTGATGAATGTGGACGAAGCGAAAGAGGTATGTAAGCCTAGAGAGAACTGGCGCTCTATACTCTCTGCCTACCCCGTTAGGGACTTGGCGTGATATGTGAGACATTTGTATTGCAAATTACAAGTTCGATAAAATTGGCATTATTTCACACTTTTACGGGTATGGATGAGGTAAGAAGTATTTTACTTCACGTATTCCTCAAGGGATAGGAAGAGTCGGCAGCACCCTGCTTTGTCCGGAGATATATTTTAGTTGGCGACGATTGTGAGACCGTCGCCGTTTCTAGAGTACCTACCTACCTACGATTGTAGATACATAACAATGTCTTGTAATTTAATCTCTAACGGCTGCAGGCTGATTTTCTGCACAGCTTGCAGCTATGATAAATCATTAAGAGGGGACAGATTATATTCCGTCATTATTTTTACAATAGGTACGCCTATATATATATATATAATAGATAATAGATAAGCCGTCGCCGCCGCCGATAAGACCGTCGTTTTAAGGTACTTGTATACCACAGTCGCTCGCCTGTTGCCGACTCTGGTGGAATCTTTTCACGACCTTTTTGAAGAACTTCCATTTGATACAAAAAAACAATTACATTACCTACTAAAATGTTACTACGTATAGGTAAATACATACCTACCTTTTATCCCGAAATAGTCGCGGGGCGTAACCATATTAATGTAGTCTGACTTCTCGTTACGAATACGAATGGTCAAGCTATACAAATTATGTACGTACCTACATGTTGCAATTTGGTTGTACGTACACTAACCTACTGGAGACTAAGGTCAGTTTAAAGACGAACATAATGTAGACAATCTATTTGTTTATACTTTATACTGTGTATATTCATATTCATGTATATTTTATGAAAACTATATTAATAAAAAACCTGTCCGAAATTGTCCCGCGGGCTCAGACCAATAAAAAAAGATAGACAGAGTATTGACTGTTAATTAGGTGAAGCCGCTGTCAATTCATGTGTGCGTGAACTGTGTAAGGCGTGCGCTTGTGTGCTAAAAAATAATGTTGCCAACTCTGTATCTCAGGTTGCCAATCTCCCAACCCATTGCAGTCTGATTGTACTACAAAGTTATTACTACATAAAGTACATAATGTAATTGATTTCCTATTAAATTTATTAAAAATTTATAGTAATAAAAGACTTCAATAGATTTTGGAAACATCAGTATCAATATAATTTTTTTCTTTTAATTCTTTTACAATATTTTTTAGTGACTCATTTCTCTTCTTTAAACGTCTGACCCTTTGATAAAGAGATTTGATTTTACGTTGATTCATTAAAAGACGCATTTTATACTTTTTTACTTGTTTTCTTAGCGCGCTTTTTTTGGGCGTATCAAATATTGATTCAAGTTCTGAATCACGGATCGGATCCGAGTCTGGATCATTTACCCATGGCCTGGATACATCTTCAATGTTTTCTGATGATTTATGATCATGTAAATTACTCTCGTCGAAATCTCTGTCAGTGTCGGGTTGCTGGGGTAATGACTGAAAAAAAAGTAAATACTTAAATGTCTAGATTGTAAGCTTAAACTTTAAACACAAGTTTTATATGATGATTATATTAAACCTCTGTAATGATATCTGATGCGGAATGTTCTGGATCAAAATCAGGCTCACTACCTATGAGATTCACTACCTGTAACAAAATGTTAGGTCATGATTTATAAAACAGTACTTAATAAATAATATAGACTTTCCTTTCATTTGGCCGACGAACCTTTTTTGGTTTCGCGTTTTTCTTAATACGACGAAGCCCACATTTTGTGTAGTATATATCGCACTCTTCAAAGTGTATTGAGCAAACAACACTATATTTTGAGGGTAACCAATCTTCTTCATTTCTACTATCCCTTATAGCCCTAATCCATCTTTCTTTCCATACTGTTTCAGTCGGGAACCTAAAATAAAACAAATTATAAAAC
This sequence comes from Drepana arcuata, assembly GCA_016069955.1. NCBI lineage: Eukaryota > Metazoa > Arthropoda > Insecta > Lepidoptera > Drepanidae > Drepana > Drepana arcuata. The sequence continues at coordinate 2,681 of JACCPG010005694.1, forward strand.
GTATTTATAATAATATGACAAGGGGTCGTGCTGCGTGATATAATTTTAAATAAAATCGTTTGATATTTTGATGAGGAATGACAGACTAGCGAAATAATTTAATATTTGAAAATACTATAATCTTAAAGATTGAATATAAATAACCAATCCAAGGTAAATAATCAATTTGATAAGATACTACAGTAAGTTACCCTATTATTGGGAAAAAAAAAATTGTGACCTGCTGCAACACTGGTCGAGGTTTTGTGTTTTTGTCAATAATAATAGGTTAAATTCATAATTTTACTGGTAATACACGAATATTCAATTACTTACTTGTGAAAAGTAATCTCACATGGTTTCTTTTGTGCACATGAATTATTTTTACACCAATTGACTACACAGGACGGCATATTTTTTTTTTCTTAACACCAAATTAACGACGTGCGCTGTCACTTACTAAAGGCAAAATGGCGGGCGGTCGGCTTCCTATGGCCCTATCGGCTTCCTATTGGTTGCCTCACCCCGTAGTATTGGATGGTTCTGTCATAGTATAAAGAGACAAAGTAGGTTATCTTCATACAAACGCACCGCGCGCGGCTTGTATGTGTGCGCTATTGTATCTATGTGTCGACGCACGCACACTTTATCAAAATCTCGACCCGTTTTTCAGTGCGCCAGTCGGGGCTAACACGCTAACACTGCACAAGGTTCGCGCGCGCGTCACGGCTTTTCGGCACCACTAAATGATTTATTCATCAATATCATCATCAAAATGTCTGATAATCGCAGAAGAACGTATTGCTGTGTGTTTGGGTGTCTTAATAATTCATCGATTCCAGACCTGTCTCTGTTCAGATTACCTATTGAACAGGAAAGGTAAGTTAGGCACTTATTCTAGCATAATATAATTTTACTTGGTGATGAGATCTACGAGAGAGGAGAGAGACCTACGTACTTACATATTTTTTGTTTGTATTAGTTTTCTATCACATAGGAAGTAGGTAATATTTAGCTAAAAGTGACAACCCTAAGACAGTAGGCAATTATATCGAGAATTGGGCCGGAGATAGCCTACTTACTCCCTCTCTTTATACTATGGTTCTGTCTTTCTTTTTTTATTGGTCTGAGCCCGCGGGTTCCCAGGAAGGCTGTCAGCAACACTAACCCTGCGCAAGATATGTACCTTCTTGGCACCAAAGTCATCTAGCGATCAAGCGATATGATACCTCTTTGTTCAGCAGGCAAGCGTCGAGTTCACACGGTCATATCTCAATGGCAAAGGCTGCTTTTTTTATATTTAGAAGACTGCCCGGTATATATATAGCTTTACTTAATACGGGGGTGAATCTGGATATTGTACTACATGTTAAATAATAAGAACTGTCGTACGTATGTATGTACTTATTATTTCTAAACTACAATTATTCTGGCAGTTGTTTGCCGACTACTAATATCAAATGCCAAAGTTTGTAAGGATGTTTGTTCATCTTTCGTGAACGTAAAAACTAGTGAACGGAATTAGATGAAATTTGGCACAGAAATAAGTTAGCACATAGGATATATGTTTTTTACCGAAAAATTGTGGTATTGACAAAAAACAATTTTATGAGGTTTAAGCCGCGGGGCACAGCTAGCTGCTCAAGACGGGTGTGAAAAGATTCCTGCAGGGTCGGTAGCGCACGAGCTATACCCCTGGTGCTGCAAGCGTCCATAGGGGGCGGTAAACGCTTACCATCAGACGTAAATATAGTTGTGGTATACAAATAAACTTTACAAACAAACATTTTGTAAACTTAGAAATATTGAATAAAGCACTTAAAACACAGGCTATAGTTGGATGATTGGTACGTACTTAACTTATTTAAAACCGGACCTGAGATATGCATTTCTCAAATTCCCGTGATCCGGATCAAACACTGAGTCATCAGAAATGATTGCTATGTAGAGTTCACTCAACCCGCGGGACTTTGATGCACGCAGCGCTAAATGCAATTATTACTTTCCTATATTTTCTACGAGAGATTTTAAAAGATTATTGCACCGTCATATGTTAATTGTACCTTCACGCCTTCATACAAGAAGCCCTTCAAAGTAAGACCAACGGCCAATTCATAGGAAAGGGCGCCCTCCCTGTTGAAAGCTTGACGTAGTAAAATTTTTTATAGCCAAAAGTTTGAGCATTTCAGTAGAGCGCCATATCGCTAGATTGACAGGCCCCGTTTGCTTCATCTTCATACATGCTCCCCGGTTTTGGGTACTCTTGACGATCCCGTTCTTTTTATGATGAGGAGGATTCAATGGCGTATGTATAGTCGTGCTTGAGTAACGGCGACGGACTCGCCATCTACCACGTTAGCACCTAGAATATATGTGAATATACGAAAAGTGGGTGTGTGGGTACTACCTATAGATCTCTGTCCACCCCTTCTACCCCTTGTGGGGAGGCGCGAGAATAATAATGATTAATCCAATTATCCAATTTAAAACAGAAATCTTCTCACAGATCACCAAGCACTAAGAATACGTAACATCTATCTTCAAACACGTCCAGACTAGAGATAGAAATTAGGACAGCGTTGAGTGCGGCCAACAAGGAGGTAAGGCCGACCGCGAATATCTTACTTATTCATCAGTATGCTAAGTCTGAAACGTAACACGATTCCAATTGTTTTGGTATGCAGGTAAGGGGGCTTGTTGCGTGCATGGAGGTCGTGCGACTGCCCATGGCAATTAATTTAGCTTTATAATCGTGATACTGAGGTGTCGTAAACACTTTAAATATTTACAGATTGAGGTATGAGTCGCCTTACCTGGACATCCGACTTTAGGTAGGGAGGACTTTTCCTAGCTTATAGTTTTTCACATTATTAACTGCGTCTCACGGGTAAACATGGAGGATATTAAAAGTCCTGTGGACTCGTTCCAGACGAGTAATCGCTCGCCTCGGTCGGAGCAAACGGAAGCCGGCAATTTTGTAAGGGCCAAGGTAAGAGGTCGATTGAAGATAATTATGTAAAAAACTTTAGGTCCATCAAAAGACCCTTCTGAGTTGTGGTAATCGTTAAGTCAGATAGTATAGAGGTAATCATTTACATTTCTATGGATTAGACAGTTAGATAGAGCCGGAGCTAGTAGTCTAATTATTCACCTGCTATTGTTGGAAAGTGTTTAAGTATTAATAATAATAATAATAAATAAATACCTAGGACAATTCCACACAAATTGACCTAGTCCCAAAGTAAGCAAAGCTTGTGTTATGGTAACTAGACAACGATATATTTACTTATATAGATAGATATATACTTAAATACATAGGACATCCAAGACTAAGGTACAAATATTCGTGTTCATCACACAAATATCTGCCCTCAGCGGGATTCGAACCCACGACCTCAAGTTTCGCAGTCAGGAGCTCTAACCACTAGACCAGACGGTCGTCAAAAAAGTATGTTTATTCACTTATCACTACACTGTATAGTGTAGAGTACCTATCACACTATGTAATTTAGGGAGACGGCTATTGTGTGAAGGCTTCTTCGCAGACAATACTTTGTTCAAAGGGACCTACAGACTCGCCATCCGTAAGTTGGCAGTTAGATATATCTCTGGGTGGTACCTACCTCTGCTGACCATTTCATTTCAGGACAGTTAAAAGTAAATTGAAATACCTACCTACCTAAGTACACCTTAAGAATGTGCTATAATAAACATGATTAACTGCAACCATTGTTATATACAAGTATACATACATATAGCAAATCGAGATCCCAGCTATCTCTATATTGACAGTTTACATTGAAAATATCATTAGTTAACAGTAGCTACCTAAACGTCCACGGGAAATATTGTAATGTGAACAACGTGAAACATGTCCAAATGGTGGAGTATAGAATGTAACGACTGTCACGTACTTTGGATAAAATTACATAAATGCTTAATGTAATGCAATATGTTATGAATGCCTGCACTTGATAACTAAGTAGGAATTCACATGTTCGAAATTTGAATACGTCTCCACATTTATATAGTTAGAGATTGGAACAACCGAAACTAAGTTGTACCACAGATTTATACGCTTCACGTTAATTCTACGATATTAGAAGGCGACTACGGCTTCCCACTAGGATCCACGAAGGGATAGGCAGAGGTGTGTAGGTAATACCCACAAACCCCACTTTCCGCCAGATATATTTTAGCCTTTAAGTCCCATCGAGATAGGATGGGGAATCCATCGCCGTTACTCAAGCACGACTACACTTTCTTACAGGTTTCTTCTTCATGTTCTCCGTCGCCGTAAATCTATACTAATATTATAAAGAGGAAAGATTTGTATGTAAGTATGTCTGTATTGAATAGGCTCCGAAACTACTGGACCGATTTGAAAAATTATTTCACCATTGTAAGCTACACTAAACCTGAGTGGTACAGGCTATATTTTCTTTTATAAAAAAGTCTTATATCCACTCGTGCGAAGCCGGGATGGACCAATAGTTATAACTATATTTATTAGACTTTTTTTCTCTAGACTGAGGCTTATTTGCATTAAACCATATACATACTTCCTTAACCTCAAGTGTATAGCCTTGGACTTAAAAACATTTCCTGTAAATCAGTGACTTTTAATCAGATATAAGTACATGCAGATATTATGAGTGAGTAGTTACATATCTGTTGGACTGGTGAACATTCATATTTTTCTACGATGTCTTAAGTGATTACAATACAAACTGTGTTTGATAATAATTGGAACAATTAAAAAAAAAAATCAAATCTTCCGCGTCATTACAAATAGCCAGGAGAGAAATTCAAAGTGAAGCATAAATCAACCAACTTCATATTTTATACACCTTGTATGTAATGATGTCATCTTAATTGTTTTAAAATTGAATTCATTATTGTTTCTTTTAACGTTTATTACAGTTTTCCATGTTGGTTCTTAGCAATTAACCAAATATGAATGACATGTTAATTACTTCCTTCATTTTCGGGATTGGATTTCTTCTGGCATGGCAATGGCAAAATAACATCATAGGGTCGTGACAAAGTAAGATGTCTAGTTCACCAAGCGACATACTATTCAAATATAAGTAATTAAATATTAATAAGTATTCTTTGACATTATAACAATAATAATTAAATTAAATAATTCGAGTTTGGTTCGGTTCCGTCAAGGCACGATAAAGGCCATAGATTGCGATTTAAAGCTTACTTTACATACCTATTAGTACCTAACACACATAACTTAAATAGGTATTTCCATGAATACTACTACATTCCACAAAAATCAAGTGTTCTCACCAATCTACAATATTATTAGGTGCCAATCAATAAATATTATTGGAGAAAACAGAGTACCCTCAATGAGGGTAATTTATACTTATAAATTAAAATTTTACTCAATATTTATAATAATATTCTAGCTGTCTGGGTTCAGACCAAGAGAGATGTAAGAAGTATTTTTTTCTGCTAGAAAAAATTACAATCTGGGGGACATTATAAAATTTTAAGCTATTTTATAGACATTTAAATATGCTGAATAGGCATTATACAAATAAAAAAATAACACTGTAGGCAATTCTGAACTAATTAAATGCATTGCGCTGTATTATGATTATTCTATTAAATATATATTCAGTTTGCAGAATTCCAGCATTTAGTGCCACACATAAGGAAAAATTATGTAGGTACTGCTCAAATTGAGCTAATTGCTATTTGTAAATAACTGCCTTTAATAATGTAAATTTTTAGTTTTGATTTGAGTTATTTCACCTACTTTTGGATAGAGAGCGCGCTGCTGGAAGCGGTAGTGGGAAGTATAACCACAGATAAGTAAGCATAAGGCAGAGCTACCAAATATATATTTATCAAATAAACAAAAAAAGTGGAAATACTTAGTTATTTGTTAATGTTTATGCAAAGCACCAATACATACGGCACCAAATAAAAAGAAAATTACCACCAACCATTTGTTTGTGTTTAGGTTAACTCTAAATCAGTCTTAAAACTTACATGGAATTAAGTACATAAAATATTGTTTTATATGTTTAAGAGTATAGTAATTGGTTATTGATTGAATAGCCTATGTCAAAACCTAACTATCTAATAACTATACAAAATTGAGCATTCACAATCAGATAACTTTTAATATGTATTAAGAAGACAATCAAGATTCAAACAATAATTACTAATTAGGCAGTATTTTTTATCATATGAATCACAAAATGGAATGTTAAAATTAAAAATAAAATATGATTTTTTTAGTATACATTTATGATGTATGAAAGAAATCAGATTATTGTTCTCAACCTCATTAACACCTGCCTTCCTTAGGTGCCACACATTCATTTTGAAATTAAATTAAGGTGAATTAATTCAATATATCAATAAAAAAATGGTTTATTAGTGTTAACTGTCAACTGTCAAATTGAAATTAGTGTTAACAATTTCTTTTATATTCATGGAAATGAACTAATGAGAGAAAATATCAAATTTTCCTGATAAGCAATAAACTAATCAATAATTAGTCTTGCATTGCTACCTCAGGTAATCTGATGACTACTTCTATTCTTAAGTGAAAAATAAACTTACATTTCTAAGAAGGCACACATTGACCTTAGAATAATTAATAAAATGGCTCATTGGTTCTTGCAGGTACAACTGCATGGCCCCAGTTATTTAACATCATATAATCAACACTTGCACTGAAGCAATATAATATAGATTCTGGGGCATTCACATAAATAAATATTCTTAATACTAAGAAAAGATTATCAAAAATTCACACATGTGCGCTAATGGCTTCGTATTTTCTTCTGTTTAGATATGCACAGTACAAAACAAGTGTGATGAGGAATAAAATATGAGTCAATACAAGCTATTGTATTTTGCACCCCTTACGTTTCTTCTGTACATCCTCCTTGTTCTTTTTCTTAGCAAGGTCTTCAGCTGTAATGTCTGAAATGACCGAGTGACGTTTGGACATGCTATTTCGGTCCACAGTTAGCGGTGGTGAATTTATGTCAGGAGGGAAAGTGGAGTTGTACAGATTGTTGTTTTCACTGTAACTGTGTGGTATAGAACTCTGTTCTAGACCACCATCAGCGGGATAGTGTGATGCAGGCCTAATACTCACTGGATCAGGAAAGCGAGGTTTCTTACCAGTCGCTGGCAGAGGTGGCGGTTGACGATGCTGCAGGGGCAGCTTATGGTTGTCAATTTCAATTCTTGAATGTGAATGAGATAAATTGTTCATGCTCGACGTGCTGGGCTCATTTTGAGAGTAAAATTGGTGAGATAATTCCCTTGACTGCAGTGCATCTGCTTTTGATTGTATGATCTCTTTTTCAAATGGTTCAACATAATTTAAGTCAGAATCAACAGATTTACATAGTCTAAGACGGTTTTCTCGTATCAAGTCATGTGGGTTACTATAAGCATCACATAGTGTAGCCTGAGGAGGAGACACTGGCTCCTGTTGCTGTTGAGCTAACCTCTGTTGCTTCTTCAGTAACGCTTTCTGCCTCGCTTTCTCTTTAGCACGTTGTAGCTTCTTATACTCCCTTTCCTGAAGTAGTCGGGCCAGTTCACTATCTTGAGCCTCCACTGCACACCTCATGTCTGCCAGTAAATTATCTTGGTTTTGATCTTTGTGACTCAACTCTCTTGCCAGTCTTGCATCTATCTCTTCTTGTTGCAATCGCCTCCTCATCTCTTCAAGTTCATCTGCAGACAAGCCCAAATCCTCTGGGTTAACGTCAATGGGCGGTGGGGCAGGGACTGCAGCGCGAGAAGAGCTTGGCTGCTGGATGATATCCGAATGCTGCCTTCGCTGTCTGCGCAAGTTTATTTCTGCCATTTCCCTAGCTATTTCGGCATCTATTTCAGCTTGGCGCCGTCGAGCCAATTCTCGAATACGAACTTCATGTTCGAAGTCGCGCTGTTCATTAAGTGCGACCGGAAAGTCTTCCCGTATCTGCTGATTTCGATACCTGTTCTCGCAGAGATGGGAAGAAATCTCTCTGTCCTGTAAGCGATTGGCCAGAGCACCGTCTGTACGCACCAACCACTGCTCCCGCAAGTCGGTCACATGACCTAGCTTCGGCATGGTATCACTCGCTTGAAAACCTGACATCACAGCACCACAGTCCTGCAGGTCCAACTCTAAGTCTCCAACTCATCAATTCCACAGACACGTACGTACACTGTTAGCTTTAGCTTTGCGTAACGTCAATATAAATAGTGTAATTCATAATGTAATTATTCGCAAGTGAATACGAAGTACATATTATGAATGAAGTCTGGGTTGGGTGCCTATTCATTCAATCAAATACACCTTTCACGTCAACTTTCGTTGTGTCGTGAGAAGCACCGACGAACTTTTTACTTTTACCCTGTGAACTGCGCACGTACAATAGATGTTAATGTTTGATAAAAATAATCTACATAATTCATTGCCTGATGTTCACACTACTCATCCGTTTATTTATCCCTTCTCCGAAGACACTAGAACCACAGAACACTAATACATGATACAAGCGACTACGATCGCAAGCGCTTTAGTTTTTACTGAGGCTTTGAGGCTTATGTTCTTTATCTATTTAAACAGGGCAACAGCCAACAAGTCAGTCTGTTTGAGTGACGTCTATTTGACAGTCAGATATTTAAAACCACAGAACACTATTGTTGACAAGTCTCTTGACGTACAGACAAAGAATTACTGGACAAGATAAAGTCTGCATCAGTGTTGTCTAAACTAATCATAAACAAGTCATTCGTTTCATTAAATCTAGTTACGGTCATACTCGTGAAAAACTTCCAAATATCATACATACATATTCATATCATCACGCCCTAACGCGGTAGACAGAGAGTATAGAGCGCCAGTTCTCTCTAGACTTACATACCTCATTCGCTTTCTTTCCAAATATCTAATATGCAGTACATACTTACAATAACACAATTAAGCTGTTTGAACCCTATTCCAAGCCTACAAATTGAGAGAGCATACCTCGACTTCCGGTGTGAACACGTCATACTTAGCCTCCCCTTGTGTATTGGTAGCAGCTCCTTCCTGTGTATTTTAATAATTTATTCTCAACCATCAGCAGCCAGGCGCGAAGGCGCGCTAGCATCATTGGCGTTTTTCGACCCGTTGGTGTAACACGAAAATACGGGGCTGCATAGCTGTATTCTTGTCTATACAAGCTTGTCCTAAGCCCTCGTCCTCCCCTGGATTGTCGTCGGCTTTTCAACGCGTGTGGTCGCCGGGAACGTAAGCGCAAAGATAAGCGAAATATGTAGTTGGAAAAAAGTAGTATATCACGCCACGAGCGTAAGTACTATGGTGTCAGGTCAGTCAATCTTACCATTTTCTTAATCCCGTCAAGTCATGCATGATAACTGCGATTTGGACAACTATTTGTCTATTATGGCAATAATTATTAACACCCGGTATCACATAATGGTGATTAGTGCAAAACAGTCTTCCGCTACCCTCGTTTTGCACTTAATTAAGCAAGTGACTACCCTTAATTCGATACTTGCTTAAATCTCGGCTACCCATGCTGTAGCTCTATTTAAATTGCATTGTGGCTGATCGATTTTATTTTATGTCAGATATCCATGAATGTAACTAATATGTTGAAACAATACCTGTATTCATTTACGAGCCTTACGGTAAATGAAAACATCAAGAAGAATCCTGCATAAGTTTGAGTAGAAACTAAGGACGTATTTAGTTAGTTCACTTTAATTAAAACTATACACTATTAACGGTAATTACAGATAGTTATAAAAAACCAAAGTCGTGATTGAGAGATGACGATGGACTCTCCATCTGTCACGTTTGCACTTGTATTATATCACTTAAAATGGGTATATAGATGCTGTCCACTCCTGTGTACCCCTTCAGGAACCCCCACGGGATCCCTTTCATGAAGATCTAAATAAAGAGCTCGGCAGTAGTGGCTAATGCTCCACAATTCCGAGAATGAAAAGGTCTTGAAGGCTTATAGTTTTTACCTCTCGGCTGGGCTGCACTGAACAAGTATCCGGCAATGGTGGCACTGAGAAGGTTTCTTTCAGATCGCACTCCACCCATGCGTGAGTTGCGGCAAGAAAAATGGAGTTATTTCTAACACAACGTTGGCCGATTCGCTGTTTCTACAGCCAGTCCTAACGCAGCTTTCGCTTCACCGAGCTGCAAACTTGGAACTCTTGCGCAAAGAGTAGGACCAAGAAAACTCATCTTTAATGCAGCACGCGGCCCCGCCGCTGCTTCTATAACCAGCTCTTTGGAGCCTTCCTTTTGTAGGATCACAATCGAATGATGCCACCGAAAAGGTTCTCTCCGGACTGCGCTCAACCGTTGCGCTAAGGGCGGAACTAAGGAGAATCGTCTCTAACCCGCAACGTAGCCGTATTGCTGTATCTACAATCAGTCCTAATGCTACTTTTACTTCGCAGAGCTACAAATGATAACTTTTGCGCACAACGCAAAACCAAGAAGACATGTAATTAATCCAGTACGCGGCTACGCTACTGCTTCTACAAGCAGCCCTAGGCAGCCTTCCCTTTGCAGGGTCGCAATCGTAAGTGTGATGTATATGTTACGTGAATACACAATATAAAAACCGCCAAGCACGACGTTTTACAGCGGCATTTAAAATGACTAGCACACTTTTCTAGCAGGCAAACTGGCCTAGTTATGTTTTATATATTAATTATTTCCAGAGGTTCTCACTAATAAGCTCTGTCGTTGCCGTGTTTCGAAAGTTTTCATATACACCGCAGTATCGGTACGGGGCCAAAAATTCGGAAAATAATAGATAGAACAGGGCGTATTGGAACCGGTTCTAGCCACCCCAAGCTTTGTTCTACATATTCCTAGTTCCAAAGGGGACTAAGCATACACGTGCGGGCCGTGCGGCGAAATAACTTTCTAATCTGTGTATCCGATTACATATTAAAGTAAACACACAAGCTTGTTTACCACAAACATGTTCGAGATCTCGTTTCATCTCCTACCGAATTAGTCTAGTGAAAATATATATATAAGACTCATATTTTCGCGCACCGATTATGTCTTCATATACTTTTCCTATACCAGGATATGTTTGCAAATCTCAAAAGTTGGTCTGCCAAATTCTTTTAAAAGGGCTTACACTCTCAGTGAACCTACAACCTTGCCTGGCAAATCTGAACAATTAAATATTAGACTACTAGGGGGTGCACACTGCACCTCCTTCTTCCTTCCTCCTTCGCAGGAAGTACGAGTAGGATTCAATGTGAGAACCTTGGACCAGCGAGAAAATTTTCCAGCAGATATAGTAAATCTTGTTGGTAATATCCAAATATCTTAGTATAGCGCCAGTTCTTTCCTCGCCAAATAAAATTCCTACTAGGCATTTAAAGAGTAGTGGTCTCCTGAAACCGCATATAACCGACAATTGTTTTTATACAGTCCTCAGCTACTACATTATCTTTGGTCAGAATTTAAAATACTGAAATTTTTCTCCGGTGGGTACTAAAGTGGTGTATAAAGAATGCACACAAATTTTTCTTCGACACACTCAGAGTTGCCTCTTACGCTAAGGCTTTTAAGGATGTATGCATCAATGCTAGTTTGGGATTCTCCCAACCTAGACCTATAAAACGACCTGACCATATGTTTGGGACTAATGAAATTTGGGAGCTAAACTGTAATGTTTTAGATACTATGCTCATGAGCCAAGTATTAAAATGTACTCTTGTACATCTAATGTGCGGAATGTGCCCCCAATAATATCTGTTATCGTTAATATTGTTAATCGGTGAAACTGTTCATATATTGACGTTTTGACTATTTTCGCGTTAGAGTATCTTGCCTTTCAATTCTGACGCTTTGATAGTCTCCATGATTGCATAACTATATCATATTTTGGGTGGTCCAATACCGAGGCAAATTGATATTTCACGGTTGACAAATGACTCTCAAATTCAATGACAAGAAATCTTTATATTTGATACCCCAAATAGATCTTTATTGCATCGTATCGTATCAAAAACTCCATCTATCTAGTCTAGTGGTACTACAATATATGCCCCCGGATTTACGGGATCTTACGTCAATGCATTCAGCTGAACTTTGTACATTCGAATATCGTGATTTACCCACTACTTTCACGGTCTCTGGTGGTTTCACTATAATTATTGTCTACTATCAGTTACATATCTATAATTTGTTATTATTTAAAGTATTATAAACCTTTGAAAGGTTCGTGTTTTACAGTTTCTTAGCTCAGCCCACAGGGTACGATTTAACTCCATCAAATACTCTATTTATATTATTATTTTTTTTTTTCAACCGGTGAGCTCGAGAAAGGCTCCTTAATCTCTTACCCGGAATTTGCTTCCTAGACTGACAAAACATAACACTGAAAATCTGGCTAGGACCATAAGTTCTATATATTTACTCAAGACATACAAACTTTACACCCTGTACTGGTGTAGGAAAGTAATGTCATTATGTCTAATATGTCTAATAAAAATCTGGCATGATTCTCTTATACTCCTGGATATTTAAATTCCATTAGGAGGTAATCTGCATGTGTCAAGCAATCCAAAGGCATATGTATAGTCTTACTTGAGTGATGGCGATGGACTATATACTTTATGGGTACTACTTTACCTATACGCCTCTGCCTAACCCTTCGGTAGCGTGGGGATAATTCCATTTGATATACTTACAGACTTAGCTAGCTTATTGTATTCATAATTTGTACATGATCTACAGGTGTATTAATATATATACATATGAACGCGTAGACTGTAATATATCTCTGGCGGAAAGTGGGTGTGTGGGTACAACCTATACACCTCTGCCTATCCCTTCGGGGACCCTTGTGGAAAGGCGTAAAGATCTTATTATTATTCTTATTATGAACGCGGAGACTAATATTGAACCTTACACTCTTTAATTTTTATCACATTGGCGTTATTATATCAGCAGCCGAAAACAAACACTTCTCAATTTGTAGGCTTGGAATAGGGTTCAAACAGCTTAATTGTAAAATTTTACCTACAAATAAAATTTAAATTAAGCAAATAACCCTATTCCAAGCCTAGTTTTTATTGCTGTCTGCTTAATAGACATTTATTTTTATTCGCATATTAACCTTAGTACATAAGCTCTTTTTCAGATATTGATCTTAATACTTAAGCTTTCTTTCAGGCATTAATCTTAGTTAAGCTTTCTTTCAGAAATTAAGTAATATATAATTCCTCAATTCTCCCGTCTATATCAGCCTTCCATTGCCACCAGTACATCTCATACTGTGGCCGGAACATATCGCCCTCATGCAAACTATGGGACGCACTCATAGCTAGGGCGGATGGCCTTCAATTGCCACCAGTACATCTCATTCTGTGGCCGGAACATATCGCCCTCATGCAAACTATGGGACGCACTCATAGCTAGGGCGAATGGCCTTCAATTGCCACCAGTACATCTCATACTGTGGCCGGAACATATCGTCCCCATGCAAACTATGGGACGCACTCATAGCTAAGGCTCGTGGCCTTCCATTGTCACCAGTACATCTCATACTGTGACCGGAGCATATGTCGCCATGCAAACTATGGGACGCACTCATAGCTAAGGCGCAAGTCCAATATACCGTTCTCATGCAAACTCATGGAATGGACCCATGGCTGAGGAAGGCTTCTGCTCAATAAAAACAACTTTGAGCTCTAATGATGCTAGCGCGCCTTCGCGCCTGGCTGCTGATGGTTGAGAATAAATTATTAAAATACACAGGAAGGAGCTGCTACCAATACACAAGGGGAGGCTAAGTATGACGTGTTCACACCGGAAGTCGAGGTATGCTCTCTCAATTTGTAGGCTTGGAATAGGGTTATTTGCTTAATTTAAATTTTATTTGTAGGTAAAATTTTACAATTATATGAATGGGCTTACATGCACGATACATCTCTGGAACTGATGTCAGCAAACACTTTCTAAAATCATTTTATGGTAAAAGAGAAAGGTAACCCCCAGGTAAACAAATAAATATTATTTAATGTGTTTATTAAAACATACCAATTTATTTTATTTAAGCTTTACTTTTTCTCAGACGACTCTCCAGCAATCCATCTGCGTCTAACCGAAGAGCGAGGACATTTGAATTCTTTAAGATCATTATCACAGCCGCAATCTAGTTTTGAAATATATTGTTTGTAATATAAATATATCTTCAATATAAAAACAAACTACGTCTTTTGAAGTGGTGTTAACTCGCCTATTCTTCTTGTGAATTCACAAAGTCCCTTTTTGTTGGCCGTTATGTAATAAGGTTGCTCTGTCATGCGGTATAACCAACCAGAAATTCTGGGATACCTGGCAATATAAAATAATGATCACTTATTTAGTATAACAGCGACGAAATACTATAAAAGGAGAATATAGTTCAACCTTAGCTTGTCTATGGGCACGAGTATATGCAAGGTGCTCATAGTGGCTGCGAGCGCAATATCTCCAAGCGTCGGCCAACTGCCACCAAACCAGGTACGACCGACGAGCATGCTCTCTAGGTCCGCGTAAGAGCACTCAATATCGCATACTTGCTGAGGCATTACAAAGTTACAGTTATCGTACATTAATGGGTACTGAAACAAACAAACTTATGTAGATATGTAAAAATCTATACAAATAAATAAAAAGTGTCTGTTTGTAATATTAATATAACCGCCTTTTACTAAATGAATATGAATGTATACACGGTACATATAGCCATTTTGTCTGTCTGTCTGTTTGTTCCGACTAATCTCTGAAACGACTGGACCAATTTGACGGGACTTTCACTGGCGGATAGCTGATGTAATAAAGAGTAACTTAGGCTACTTTCATTGTAAGAAATATAATAATAAAAGAACAATAACTTTTTAGTTAAATCCGACACGGATGAAGTCGCGGGCACAGCTAGTTAACGAATATAATGGTGGTCTAGAATTTGTAGTTAGTAGGTAGTAGTAGTATGTGTATGATTGACAGTTGCAATTATCATTTAACTTACAGCAGCGGCACGAAACCGAGGATATAAGACTCCACTGTTGTAGTGAAGCTGTTGATCTACCAGAGCTTTACCTCCAGGGTCTAACGGAAGTAAAGCACCTGTGTTGCAGTATCGAGCGGCCAAGTACGAGCAGATGGCATGACTGAAAGCAAATTATTGCTCAGCAATAATTTTTGTGAATTACTTTAACGCTTTACATGTAAGTAGAAGCCGGGGTGGTAGAGTGGTTCTAGTAGTTGCCTGCGACACAAAGATCGCAAGTTCGAATCCCGACTGTACCAATGAGCCACGAGCTTTACTTTGAAGGAAAACATGTAGAGGAAACCTGCATACGTCCGAGGAGCAATTCAAAAGCGTATGCATAGTCGTGCTTGAGTAACGGCGATGGACTCGCCATCTATCGCGTTGGCACCTAAAATATATCTCTGGCGGAAAGAGGGTGTATGGGTATTACCCATACACCTCTGCCTACCCTTCGGGGACCCTTGTGGGAAGGCGTGCGTGAGGATATATTATTAGAAGGTATATCACACCTACTTATGATATGATATGATACGATACTATACATACCTATCGATAACAATCAGCTGTTTGTCTTTAAACACGGGCAAAGTTTGTAATGGATTCATCTGAAATAATAAATTTGATGATTCAATGTTGCACAATTCGAGTTAATTTGTCGTTTTTTTTACTAAAATCCCTACCCTTTGTGTTAATCCAGTACATCCAATCCAATTAGATCCAATTAGATATATAATTCCAATTCCAATATCCCTATACCTATATATAATCTGAATCTGGGAAACGGCTCCAACGATTTTCATGAAATTTGGTAAGGGGGAGATTTCGGGGGCGATAAATCGATCTAGCTAGGTTTCATTAAAAAAAAAGTCGTTTTATCCGTGTTTTTAGGCATTGAAAATCTCTAACAATTTCATTAGTATATGAATTTCCCCACTGATAAAGCGTTGCTAAGCAACAAACTTTAAGCCAATGAGTGTTTGGTTGTCATAAGTATGTCATTCGTACGCAAAAATATAAATCTGAAAAATACCGAGCTAAGCTCGGTCATCCAGGTACTAAATTACATTATGTGCCAAATTCCGGAATTTGTAATTTCATACACAGAATTGGAATTGAAAATCCTCACAAAGATTCATATTTATCAGTTTTATGACATGGATATAATATATAGAATAAATAATAAAAAATCTATTCATCATAATTTTTTCAACGTTAATTATCGTGGTGGACACTGTATATAGTATATATATCTAGATAGAACTGGCGCTCTATACTCTCTGCCTACCCGGTCAGGGTCTTGAAACCGTACTACGCTTCCCTGGAGCGTTAGGGTTATTATGTCGAATCAAAAAGGGTTTTTAGCATTGCTATCTAGTTTTTTTAAGCAACGAGCAGCGGGTTTGCCCGTCGAGGTTTCAAAAACCCGTTCTTAGCTGACCTCTACACCGCGTAAAGGAATACTCCTACCAAATTTCAAGTCAATCGGCCTTATAGTTCTGGGATTTCGTGATGGTGAGTTCCTGAAATGGCGATCTCCTATCAGTGGCGAAGCGTCCTTAGAACACGATTCCTACCGGCTTCCCTTGGCAGATTCGCGCTCATATACGACTATTCTATTTAGTCATAATATCGCAAGAGACATAATTACATTGCGCCCTTTGTAAGAATATTCTCCAATATGCTGGATACAAAAACGCAATGTATGTGAAATCGCGCAAACGCCCACATACACGATTTCACGTAGTAGGCGGCTGGGGAACTCGCTCATAATATTGGGAATTCAAATAGTTAAAATGTAGGCAATTCACGCACACATAGACATTACAACCACATCCAACCATGCGTCGATATAACAGCGATTATAAGCCGATCTCAGATAGCCTCCAATCTTTATTTGTTATGTGTTAAGGTTTCGTTTCGCTTGAAAAGTTTCCTCCAATCAGAGCAATTCAAGAGTCAGTCAAATCAAAGTCAATCATTGACCTCACCTAGCCATTATTTCGCGGTTTGCACGGATTGTTTTGTTATGCTAATTTATCTATTGTAATATGTGATAAGCTTGATTGTGTTGTGGTATATGGTTTAAAAAAAACGAAAGTAGTGAAATTTTACTTGCCAAGTGTTGTCACAGTGTTTGTTTTGTTTCACCGTAAAGGTTTGTTTGTTTATTTTTGTTTCTTGTCGTCACGTAGTCTGTTAGGTTAGAAATGGCGGCGTTAATACAAATAGGTTGTTGTCTTACAGATTACCTATTAAATGAGTTATCTTCGTTCTCAAAACAATCTATCGAAAATAAAAAATATATCATTAAACATGGACGGACTCGTCCCGATATGAAAATTGATTATAGACGTAAGGATGGGTGTTTCAAACATTTTCACAGTTCTATGTATGATAAATACGATTGGATAACCGGCAGTTGAAAATTACATAAGTTATTTTGCTTTCCATGTCATGTCCATGTTATTTTGTTTTTCGGTTTGTAGTATAGAAAAATAAATAGTGCAGTATTCCTGCTGGTATTTGTTTGTGATGATGATGCTGGCAAGTTAAGTTTCACTTATTTTAGTTCTTTTTTGGCTGTGTATTTATAACCCCCGTGTGAGTGACGTGTGCTTTAAAACGGCTTTTTAAAGCCACTTTTATCATACTCGACATGCACTGTTCATATGATACCAGTAATATCATGTATGGGGAAGGTGGTGAACACTAACAACTGCAATACAACGCAACGCAACCACCATACATAACATTTCGCCGTAGTTTTGGGAGCTGAACTAACACACTAATATATGGTATGTAATTTATTGCATTTTTTTTTACAAGTTAAGATATGACGTTTTGCTTATTCACGCGTTAGCCATTTTTTTGGTCCGGCTTTACCTTTCTTTTTTTTCACCCCACGCCACTGTCTCCTATATATATATATACCACCTGTACCACAGCTCTAATAAAGTGTGTAATAGTTACCACGAGCATTTCTGGAGATCTATGCTCGGCTTTGTCCATATTTACATCCACTTCAGTTATACTCAAGTTCATAGCGTCTAAAGCCATCATAACTGCTCGACAAGCTGGGCTGCGATCAGCTTTCCATAATGTGCACTGTCTGTAACGAGACCAATAAACTATACATTTTTAGATATCATATCGACTTTGGGAATCTCTCACAAATATTACATCAGTTTTCTATGTTCACGGTTTAATTAACTACTATATCTATACTAATATTATAAAGCTGAAGAGTTTGTTTGTTTGTTTGATCTCAGGAACTACTGGTTGGAATTGAAAATTTATTTTTGTGTTGGATAGTCCATTTCTCTAGAAAGGCTTTAGGCTATATAACATCACGCTACGACTAATAGGAGCGAAGCATAAATGAAAAATGTTGCAAGAACGGGAAAAAATATCTTTTTGAGAGCTTCCGTTGCGTGCGCTGCGTAAACGGTTTAAGTTACGAAAATATCATGCATGAAAGAATTGATCCTCTTCAAAAGTTCTAAAAAAAGTCCGCGACAGCATACGTCTATCTTTTATGATTGACTCACTATAACCTTTTCTGTGGCAATTAAATTTGTTCGAAATTAATGCATTATTTGCGAGGATGTTTTATCGACATAAATATCATAATGTTAAAATAACTCCACAACTCAGATGCGTGGTCGGCTCGCTACGGAACGGTTGAACTAGGCGAACTGATTTTTTCATTTGTTTTTACGATATCTCAACTTAAAATCATACTTTTTAAATTACTCTCACTCACTTCATTACTGCAACGACTCTCTCTCTTAGGTACGCAGACGGAGTTGCGCGCATCAGCTATCTTAATATATATAAATTACGTGTCACGTTGTTTGTCCGCGATGGACTCCTAAACTACTGAACCGATTTCAATCAAATTTGCACACCGAATTCAGTCTGATCCAACTTGAAAAATAGTATAGCTTACATCACAAATGGACCCGGCGCTGCGATCGTGTTTCAGGAAATTTTACTTTTGCACCCGGGCGAAGCTGGGCGGGACAGCTACTGTACTGTACTGTACTAATACTGAGTATACTCAATCGGAGTTGAAGCGGTCGCCACAACCGAAATCGGTTGGATCATCATCATCACCATCACTATGTATACTGCATTATAATACTAATAATAAACTTTGAAGCAGAGTTGCGTGAACACGCCAAGATAAGGCTCTTTTGACCCAATTTGATAAAAAAAAATATTAGTTAGTCCTTTTCTTGAGGAAGGCTGTTTATAGAGCAAGTTAAGTAATCATGTGCATGATAATACATATATGAATTAGCGCGGTCGAAATTGCGGGGCACACCTAGTGTATTACAAGCATGCAACTGAAAGACTAGTATCCATGCCATACATTAATTATAAGAAAGCATTACAATCATAATATCGTGAACATTTGTTTTGTTTATTTTATAATTAGTTTGTTTGCCTAGAAAATTTGTTGTTTTTTTATATAGTGGTCAAGGTCAAGGATTTCAATTTTTGTTTTGTATTTCGTGGCGTTAGTACTATTTTACTCACTTTATCGTTAACATAGATGTTTTACTTGTGTTTCCTCCCATTTGTCACGTGGCCAGTAAAATTGGTTTTTAAATCAAACAAATAATTTTGGAATACTTGAAAACATATGTGTAATATTATAATTTATCTCATTATAAAAATATTAAGATCCCAGACGCATGTCACTCTGGCAAATAAGATTAATCATGAATGAATGAATATTTTTTTTAAGCCCGCACATACCTACTTACCCAGTAAAGAGTTTTCTACTAAATTCGTAGCATAGAATGGTCATTCCGTAGTCCATTCCATATGTACCGACTCTTGTACGAGGTGAATAGAACACTATTATTTCCCACAGAAACAGAAGTCCAATCTCTTGTCCAACGTATGCAAGAGAACCCAAGATCTATTTGATTGAACTACTGGAGAAATAATAGTCTATTTGAATGAATAATGAACTGTCGCTCTATACTCTCAGCCTACCCCGTTAGGGACTTGGCGTGATGATATGTATGTATGTAATAATTTCGCGTTCGAAGTCGACAGTACCAGTGATTTTGATTTAGACAATGATTTCTTTTCGTTTTTTCTAGTAATAATAGTAACATGCACAAACCTTTGCCATAAGTCAAGAAATTAAAAAGTTAAATGTGAACATACGAGGATCTTCACGCCTTCCACCCTGCGGTCCCCGAAGGGGTAGCAGAGGTGCTAGCTTATTCAGTACAGTACTTGCCAGATGGCTAATCCATCGTCGTCCATCCATTTCTCAAGCACGACTTTAACACACGTCTTTGAATTTCTTTACAAAAGTATGCGGGATTTCCTCTACATGTTTTCCTTTACCGTAAAGCTCATAGTGTGTCTAATACCTGTACTTAGGTTCTACTCGAACCATTCGGCCATCACGGTCCCGGCCCCCAATATAGAGAACTTTTAAGAGAGGTAGGGCATAACGGGTTTCCCGTTCGAATTTGGAGCTGCCCGACTGGGGCAGGACCTCCACCTTATAGAAGTCCGTAGCCAAATAACACAATTTATTGTGTTGTGTTCCTACGTGGTGAATAAGGTTTACAGTAATAAGTTCCTTGGGGAGGGGGGAGGATCGTTACAATGTGTTGGAAGCAGAGGGATTAAACCTTATGCTGCCAACACACTATAACACTCCGAACACAGAGTGGCACGGCTAGAGTAGGCTACGGTAACCGTTTCCCATCAAGTGGGCCGTATGCTTGTTTGCCACTCTTGTATAAAAAAAATACAAGGTTTATAGTATATCAATGTGCCCGACTAATAAATACTAAGAAGAATCGATCTCAGACCTGACTCGTCAGTTAGATACTAAAGCACACTTCTGTATCAAATATATTAGCGCTGTCACTGTATTACAAGCGTGCAACTTATAAATTATGTATGTATAAAATACCTGGCAACAGTGAATAGTGGATACCATTTCTGTGATCTCGCACAAACGGGTTTGACGCGACCAATAGCTACAGGTTTATAGTACATACTACATTACATGTTTATAGTACTTATACTAAGTACGTACAAACTGTTCACCTATCTGCGGGTCAATCATTTGCACATTTTAAATCCTTTCGTTAAATATGTTTTTATCTCGATGCTTTTCCATGATCAGCATGAAGTTATCTGTCCGTTGTTGCAGTTCTTTGGTTGGGTAAGTGTATAGTTTTTTTTTATATATTGAAGCGAATGTGGTGTTAGGCAGGTAATTTTATGAGTCGTTATGTATCTAAGAATTTAAATATTTTTTGTGCAAAAGTAAATTCTCCGTGCTTAAAATATCACATATCATAAGACTATCTCTCTGGAAATACACTGAACTAGGACTTCTTTCGCTTTATCCGCATTCGGCGGAAAAAAAAATGGTGTATACCTAATGGTTTTGATTTAAGGAAAACACCCACGACTGAGAAAATAACAATTTACGGAGACGTAATCTCACCGCCTGTCAGGTTTGTTTTGATGACTGCGTCTGTTCTTGAGATTGCACTGAACTTCCAAGAAATTGACTTATTTAAAGGTGAAAATAGGACTGAGGAATATATGAAGGTAGGAACCTACGTTATTTATATAGATGCATGATCTATATGTAATATAGATGGTAATGCATGGGCAGCCTTATCTACCACAGCAGCCGCAGCAAGCAACTACCTCTACAGGGGCACACATTTTAGCTTTTTAATGCTTGCCTATATACCCAAAAAAATGAGAATTTTACCCTTATACGATTTTTTGTAAGTGTACTACAGTACTCTTAATCTATCCATGACCCTGAGATCCTGCTTGGAGACATGTAATTTTTAACTTGTTGACAACATAATCGAACCAACCTAAGACCATGTTAATGTCACTTCACAAATTAAGTGATAATTTAATATAAATGTTTGTAGTAAACGATCATAAACGTAAACATGTTTTAGATCAATCCTCTCTGCAAGGTGCCAACGATGCTGGTAAACGGTGAAACGATATGCGATAGCCACGCTATTGCCCTTTACCTTTGTCAAAGAGACAATGGACCAAAACTGTACCCAAAAGATGGCTGGCTCCAAGCTAAAATCAACCAAATGCTATTTTATAACTCCAGTACGTTATTTCCGATAGATAGTGCCATTTACGTAAGGACTTTTCATTATAATACATTTTTATTTATAGTAGCCGTGGTGGCCGAGTGGTTCGAGCAGTTGCCTGCGACGCAAAGGTCGCAAGTTCGAATCCCAACTGTACCAATGAGTTTTTCTGAACTTAAGTGCAGTGATTAGCCACACCACGAGCTTTACGGCGAAGGAAAACATCGTGAGGAAACCTGCATACGTCTGAGAAGAAATTCAAAGGCGTATATATAGTCGTGCTTGAGTAACGGCGATGGACTCGCCATCTGTCACGTTGGCACCTAATATACCTCTAGCGGAAAGTGGGTGTGTGGGTATTACCCATACACCTTTGCCTACCCTTCGGGGACCCTTGTGGGAAGGCGTGAGGATATTTTTTTATTTATTTTATTTATGTGTATATCTATACTAATATTATAAAGCTGAAGAGTTTGTTTGTTTGTTTGAACGCGCTAATCTCAGGAACTACTGGTTGGAATTGAAAAATTCTTGTTGTGTTGGATAGTCCATTTCTCTAGAAAGGCTTTAGGCTATATAACATCACGCTACGACCAATAGAAGCATAAATGAAAAATGTTGCAAGAACGGGAACAATTATTCCTTTTTGAGAGCTTCCGTTGCGTGCGCTGCGTAAACGGTTTAAGTTACGAAAATATCATGTATGAAAGAATTGATCCTCTTCAAAAGTTCTAAAAAAAGTCCGCGACAGCATATGTCTATCTTTTATGATTGCTCACTATAACCTTTTCTGTGGCAATTAAATTTGTTCGGAATTAATGCATTATTTGCGAGGATGTTTTATCGACATAATATTAATCTTTATCCAAATAAATATGTTAATAATCATAAGTATTTAAATGTAAACGATATTGTACTTGACATCACTTAATTTCAATCAACATCCTAGGAGATAAATATCGTAATGTTAAAATAACTCCACAACTCAGATACGTGGTCGGTTCGCTATAGAACGGTTGAACTCAGCGAACAGATTCTTTTTATTTGTTTTTGCGATATATCAACTTAAATAATACTTTTTAAATTACTCTCACTCACTTCAATACTGAAACAACTCTCTCTCTCTCTTAGGTACGCAGACGGAGTTGCCCGCATCAGCTATCTTAATATGTATATATAAATTACTTACGTGTCACGTTTGTCCGCGATGGGCTCCTAAGCTACTGATCCGATTTAATAAAATTTGCGCACCGTATGCAGTATGATCCAACTTGAAAGATAGCTTATTGAACCCAATAGGTGGCGCTGCGATCGTGTTTCAGGAAATTTTACTTTTTCACCCGGGCGAAGCTGGGCGGGACAGCGAGTTATTTATAAAGTCACAAAACTACAATGATTTTTTTCAGACGGATTTTTTTGCCGGGAAATGGCCAGTGGACAAAGAAAATATATCGAAGTGGAATGCGGCATTGGATTATTTGGAATATCGATTAAATAAGCATGGTGGGCTAGCGGACGATCAGGTTATTTACAACCTTATCTACAAATAAAAATAATATGTTTATATGTTTACGTTTAATGTAAATGAATAATATTTCAACATTAACAGAAGACCCAGCATTTTTATATACTCACGCCTCCCCACAACGGCCCCCGAAGGGGTAGGCAGAGGTGTATAGGTAGTAACCGCACACCCATTTTCCCGCCAGAGATATATTTTAGGTGCCAAAGTATCTCTTCTCTCACGATCACAGCACTACATAGCAGCGCCGCCATTTTAGTTTTCTACTTGTGCCCTACCTTTTTTCTTTTAAATACTATTCAGGTTTATGAACATTTTCAGATGTGGCTGTGCGATATATGCTGTGCGGCGACAGTAAGCTCACTTAAAATATTAGTACCACTGACAGAGCGCCATGTACTAGTGAAGCAGTGGTTGGAGAAAATGGAAAATCGTTCGTGTTTCCACCATATTAATCAACGTGGAGTTGCACGACTACATGAACTTGTACACAAGATGAAAAAAACATTGCCTAACTTTTTGTTAGTCACTCCCTAGCAAACAAAACACTGTAGGGAACAAAATGTATGAACAAATTGTGTTGTTGCTCACATGTTGAAAAATTTGTGTCGAATGAAATAAAAGACAAACGTATGGTAAGAACACACTCAATTCAGCTTTTATTTTCCTTATCGTAATCGTGGAATGCCAACCACATAATAAAATCTTGGTACGAACAATTATTAATAATAATAATAAGATGCAGAAATATGTGCTCTTCGACACGGCTCGTATTGCAAGCAGGTTTCTTTCTTTGCCTTGGATCTATATCACACATCACACAAACATTTGCCGTGAATCGAGACTGCAACCTAATCTTCAAGCGATGAATTTAATTTATAACAATAATAATAATATCCTCACGCCTTCCCACAAGGGTCCCCGAAGGGGTAGGCAGAGGTGTATAGGTAATACCCACACACCCACTTTCCGCCAGAGGTATATTAGGTGCCTATTGACTTGGTGTGAATTTAATTTAATTTTTATTTATGTTCCAATCACGGCACATTTTTGTTAAATTGTAGGTAAACCATAATAAATAGAAGTTAGTGACACCACTTAGTATTTCTGTCCTGAGTCCGATTGCAAGCACAACATTAATGTCAAAATTTCTAGTCTATGGCAGTGTATTGATTGGTCGACGAGGAGATGTGAAAAATGGCTGCCTTGCCCTCTCCTACTCAGGTAGAAATGATTACGATTATTTCCACCGCAGTAATTTTGACAAGTTGTTTAGTATAAAGTTAATGTACATGTCTTTTACAGAGTGCGGTGAATACTTTACGTTAAATGTTAAATGGGCGTATTACTAGCCATATTACATCGGTGTTCTGTAAACGGATTTCGCTAGCTCAAAAATAATTGTTAACAATATTATTACGGTATTTAGTGCTGCAGTCTCTTCCTCAATGGTAGCGCTGATTTCGTTTGCGGTATGGTTACAATTTAATTAAGAGATGTCGTTACTTTGACCTTGTAATAATTGGATTTTTCGTGAGAGTTGAAATGTCACACCCAAATACGTTTTGAGATGTAATTAATTAATTAAAAACGTAGTGTTAACTATGCGGCTTGAACGATTGCAGGTGGCAGGGACCCACAGTGCTATATACGACGCGTATTACCATCAAGTAAGTGCTAATTTCATACCATTAAAGCTACTAACTCTGCACCTCTATCGTTGTACACCCATTCTTATTGCCTACTTATTAGCTTATAACATACAATACTCTTGTACTGCAGGTGTAACTTGTCCAACACAAGTGATTTCAAACTCCATGTATGTTGTCTTATTGCTCTTATACTATAGGAATATTTGTTTTTTGCACACTTGAATGTATCATGTTTGAATATGAACAGAGTTTCAGACTGTGTTCCACATTTAAATTATATTTAATTTTTTCTTGGTAGGAAAAAAAAAGGTTTAGGTATTATTGGGTACATATAATTGCAACAGTTTAAATACCTGAATGGCTATAAATAATTATTGCTTCCCACAGCAAAGTTGTGATAATAATCTTCAAAGATGCTTGTTTTAAATTCCAACTATTATCTCACCTGTCCAGCAGGGTATCCAAGGGTGTAGGCCAGTGTGGCATACCAAACTTAAAAGTTTTAAATATTCTGAGCTCAATCTAGTACAATATTAAAATACTAAAGTTAACTGAAACTAATGAGTTTAAATATTCTATTACTTCCATCCGTAATCTGAGCAGTAAAAGATTTTGTCATACCATGTTCTTTATGGTGAAGGAAAACATAGAGGGGAAACCTGCATATATGGGGAGGAAATTGAAAGATATGTCTTTATGTAATTAAGGCTTTGTGCTTTAGCAATGGACTCATCATCTGTCACATTGGCACCTAAAATATATCTCTGGTGAAAAGCACCCCTGCCTACCCCTTTAGGGAGCCCATTAGTTGATGATAGTATTGTAAATTCACTCACAATATAAAATAATAATATATCCTCACGTCTTCCCACAAGGGTCCCCGAAGGGGTAGGCAGATGTATAGGTGTTAAATTGTATAATTGTTAGTAATCACTCTGTATATTCTGTAATGTAAAATTTATAATAAAAGCTTAAACTATTTTACTTATTCCAATGGAGTCATGTTGAGTTTCTTGCTTGAATATTATCCTCTGAATTTGATGGTTGATCATCCCTAGTGTGTAGTGAAACATATAATTAACATTATTTAAAATAATTGCTACCAAAATATGTTTAAGTGAATGAACGCCGTAAGCAAAAACTGCAGAACAATTTTGATACAGTTTTCACCATTAGCTAAATAATTTTGAGGGAATGTTTATGTATGCAATTTATCTAATTCAGGTTTTTCTACATCTCACCTGTGCAAAATAGGAGTGTGTAAATTCAAAAGTATCTCAGTATCTCAAAACAATTGCAAACATCATAGACTGCATCAACCTTAACCTTGATATTTTGTATAACAGGTGGACCCCAATGGCTCAGGGGTCATTCAGGCATTGGATGCGGCGCGCTTCCTCAAGAAGTCCAGGCTTAGTGATGTCATCCTCAGCAAGATATGGGATCTCTCTGATCCCACTGGAAAGGGGTACTTGGACAAAGTGAGTCTTGTATATGTATAACATCTAGAGAGAACTGGCACCTTACTACCTCTGCCTACCCCATGAGGGACTCGGTGCGATAATATGTATGTATGTATGCATTAGCATGTACCATATTAACAGTATATAATTATGTAACCTGCAATCTAAATATTCCACACCTTTTCATCTTCCAAGTTGTAGTTTATCACACCCATTGTTTTCTAGAGCCGGTATATGGTACCTATATTCAATATATTTCTATGCAACAAATTAAAACACATACTTTCCTCATGCAAATAAAGTATTTTTTTTTCTTATGTTGCAATATTTTCTGCCAATAGTAAATGCTATAAGACAAATATCAAGTCAAGAAGATTACTTGAAATCTGCGAGAATGTATGAACAGAAAGATAAAAGTGGACTAAAAAAGGAGCTCTCTACTTTCTCTGGCTACCCAATTAATGATTTGGGATGATGATAAGACGGTGCTTTAGCAAGTGTTCAATTCTTTAATATTTGCTGTTGTTTATTCTATTTAAGACAAAAGAGATGTCAATCAGATTCTTATCTCAAACACCTTGTCTTATCATACTTGGATATGCCTCTTGACATTGCATCTTTCAGCTACTTACAAGGGCGTAAATCTAGTGTTTTTTTGATAAGGTTACATGTAAATAAGAGATGATGAATGTGGACGAAGCGAAAGAGGTATGTAAGTCTAGAGAAAACTGGCGCTCTACTCTGTCTAACCCGTTAAGGACTCGGCGTGATCATAAGATTATGATAATATATATAAGAGCCGTGGTGGCCGATTGGTAAGAGCAATCGCCTGCATCACAAAGATTGCAAGGTCGAATCCAGATTGTACCTTTGAATTTATGGTATCTCTGAATTTAAGTGCCGTGATTGGTCACACCACGAGCTGTACGGTGAAGAGAGAAAACCTGTTACTTGAGTGCCCACACTATACACTGCTAACCCCGGCTTGATATTATATTGCACACATACACAAATATGTCATCTTATTCTTAACTATTGAACAATAAATCAACTGTCCTATTAATACATATATGTATGCTAAGAGGCGTGGCGTAATCAATCCTATTTGGGAATTAGGGGTCCACCTTTTCAATCTACTACCTCTACCAAACTTGAGCCCCATATATAAGGCCACAGGATCAGAACTTTGCTGCCCACCCCTTTCTTTACGGCACTCTCAAATTGTCAGATTAGTGGAATATACGCTTTTTAGGATGTAATTAACTCTTACCTCAATTCTATCTAATTCACCCTACCCTAATCTGACACGCTTGAGTATGTCAAAATTCAAAATGGCGAATTTTTTTGCACATTCGTCACATCGAAATCGTCAGATTAGTGAATGAAAGCTTTTTTTGGTGTACTTAACACTCCCTTGCTGATTTTTTTACATATTTAAAAACCTATAGCCGCTTTCCCCACCGATGAAAAGGTATATATCATATAACATTCTTTTCTTCTTATTATCTAAGTTTTGCAACTCCATAGGTCTCTATGACGCTCGAGTAAATCCCTATTTAGCATCGTGGGCTCCCCTACTAATATAAGCTTTAAATAGGGTTAATCCGACCGACATCTGACTTTCATCGTCGCATTGAAACTGATTAAAGAACAATGATCACGACAGTACAAGGTTATTGGCGTACCTAGTAGTAATGCAAATAGTGAAATGTATTAAATTAAATATTGACAGAACGCCACTGCGGAGGATGTACGTATGCCGATGATAGTCTTATCTGCGCGTCTGGTTGTCGCTCTACCTCAGCTAGGGCTGCCACATTGATATATCTAAGAGAAGCGATAGAATATTAAGAATTACTTATGTTTAGTCAACCCATGCCTGGTTAATTTAGATGCAAACACAATGAATCTTGAAATAATGTATGCTATTGCCATTCCTAGCTAACCGGCAGGTAGGTGGAGGTGTGTAGATAGTACCTACACACCCACTTTCCGCCAGAGATATAGTTTACGCGCCAACGTGACAGATGGCGAGTCCATCGCCGTTACTCAAGCACGACTCTATATAAGGCTTTGAATTTCTTAAACGTGCATACGTATCAGAGTGAACCTGCATAGGTTTCCTCTCGATGTTTAGTTCACCGTTTTTTTTAAATAGCAATATTCTATCGTAATTAATATAATATGTTGCGTTGCGTATGTGGTGGGTGTGGTACATTGAGCACTCGTTAAGTAGGAATTGAATCTATTGTATATTATAGGTGTATATATACTATCCATCGATAGATAGACGACCGATATTTATGAGCAACACATGCATACATACAAACATATGTCGAATCCGTATTGTCTATGGCTGACAACCCTAACCATAGTATCGAGTCAAACAGAAATATAGTTTTTAGTTGATATAATCCAATTATAGCGTGCAAAACGTTTGTTTGATATTGTCAATAGTAGAAATAATAAGGTTCATTATTGCATTAATTGTCTTCATGAATTCTTATTGAGAGTGAAGTGAGTTTCGTTGTCTGTATAAACGATTGTGGTCCTTCCGACGGTTTTAG
Organism: Drepana arcuata; assembly: GCA_016069955.1. Taxonomy (NCBI): domain Eukaryota; kingdom Metazoa; phylum Arthropoda; class Insecta; order Lepidoptera; family Drepanidae; genus Drepana; species Drepana arcuata. The sequence continues at coordinate 32,062 of JACCPG010005694.1, forward strand.
GATAACGCATCGAGTTTTTGGTTTTATTTTCAGTACATAGCGAAAATATATGTGTATATGTTATAAAACGCGTAAAATATAAGGTAAATAAAAATTATGTGGTTAAATTCTTGTTGTCTATATTTGACGTAAATATTTTAACTGGTGGCTTTTTCGTAAGGAAGATGAAAAAGTAAGCATTTCTCTCCTCAATATACCCCATATAATACTGTTTACGACAGATGGTGACGCTCGTCATTAGTACCTTAAATATGTTTTTATTTTATAGTCTTCCTCTTTATTGTGATATCTATGTACTTTTTGTGTTCAATAAATCAATACAACCATTACAGGGACAAAGAGACAATTCTCTCTAGAATGTTATTGACCTCTTTCGATTTAATCTAAATGCTCTCCATGCATGCTCAATTAAAAACCACTAAATAAATAATAAATTATATTATGTGAAAACATAAATTCTATAATTTGGTAATTATATTTGTTATGTTGGCAGTTTTGAGATGTCAGTCAGCAAGCATGTCCCGCCTTTTATTGACGTTACCAATAATGACAACGTTGTCCCCAGCCGGGTCTGTTCGTGGCTTTGAAGCTGGTGGCCCTCGCTCAGGCCGGCAAAGACATCACTATGGCGAATATCCACTGCGAAGCGCCGCCGCCCAAATTGGTGAGTACTAAAATAAAATCAATCAAAATGAAAATATTTTATTCAACGTAAGGGACACTGAGAACACTTATTGAACGTCATATAGCACTATGAAAATAGCCGAGAAACTAAACTGGCTGTTTTGATATCTGTCAAGTGTCTGACGTTTTCTGAACGCGAATGCTGCAGAGCTGAGTCTATTTTCCAATCCATTACTGTTACTGTAACTATTAATGAGTATATTTTGGTAGCTGTGCCCAGGCGTTTTTTTTTTTCATTACTATCCAATGTGGCAATGTTGCTTGTCTTTTTGGCAACTTGTCGCGGGATACCGATTTGGCACTAATATTTTAATATTTTATAAGTATTTTTGTAACTGGTATATGTATTGTCAATGTGGCTGTGGCTTCTGTGGTTCGATTGAGTAACAAACGCCCTCACGAACTTAAGAATCAATAATATTAGCAGGATTATGATGGCCGACACTCCGCTACCGAGACGGCCACTATGACCTCGCAAACGTTAAGGGCCTTGGGTGATGGGCAGTTAATATATAATAAACAACATATATACATATTCTTAATACTAACTTGTAAACTTGTTGTACACCCGCGTAATATGTATGTTTTCCAGAGTGAAACATGAAATTTGTTTGTTATTCATTTATTGTTTTTGCTTAATATTTGATGCTTCGCGTGACGAGATTTGTCGCCTTCCTAAATAAATTAAAAAAAGGGCTATTTAATGCAAACATTTTTTACAAATGAAATCGATACTTCGTGAGTATAGTGCGTTCCTAAACCAACAAACTCTTCATCTTTTATAGTAATAGTATTGATGTAGAAAATAATCCCTCTATTTGTTTCTCTTTCTCTCGTGTCTGGTTGATCTCCGAAACGGCTGGACCTATTTGACCGGAATGCTAGAAACGTGTGAATAACAAAATTAACAGTTACATGAGTAATGTATAAATTTAGTATACGTCCAAATTGGCTTGATTACTTGAATGAATGTGCCAGCCAGGCACATAAATATCTACAGCCTTTGGAGCGTTGCCAAGTTCACCCGTTCACCCGTTCCCTGGTTTCGCCGCCCAAAATTTGATTTCATGAGTACATATGTTTCTAGAAAACATATCCTATGTGTTAATTCAGCTTATTATCTATCTCTGTGGCAAATTTCATTCAAATCCGTTCAGCCGTTACGGTGTGATTGAGTAACAAACATACATACATATATACTCGTGGGAGAGTGTGTGCGTGCGTAGTATGCGTATGAGTGTTATTGACTAAGTATGAGTATACAGTGACTAGGTACAATTATTATTATTAAATGGTATCCCTACATATGATACTACAAATTCCAGGCGCTATTTGGTATTTAATGTATGTGTGATAGGGCGAGTTGCCCAAAGTGCCCCCAGCGATGTCAGCGGCGGCTCGCCGTACGGCCTCGCCCGTGGCGGGGGCGAGTGTGGGGGCGAGTGCGGGGGCGAGTGTGGGGGCGAGTGCGGGGGCGAGTGCGGGGGCCAGTGCGGGCGCGTGCGACTGGAGCATGAAGCCGGCCGAGCGGGACAAGTACTCGCAGCTCTTCGACTCTCTGCAGCCCAACAATGGACTCATCGCTGGCAATAAGGTCCACTTCATTGCTTCATTTTATTCTGTTGCAAGTTCTAGTCCCGATTATACCAATGAGTTTATTTAATGAGTGAACTTAAGTACGGTGAATCACACCACGATCTTTTCGCTGAAGGAAAAAAATTGAGAGGAAACCTGCATATGTTTAAAAAATCATTGACATATGTATAGTGGTGCTTTTCCAACGGCGATGGACACGCCATTAGTCGCGTTGCCACCCAAAATATAACTCCGGCGAAAAGCGAGTGCATGTGTACTATCTATAAACCTCTGCCTACCCCTTCGAAGAAGCTTATGTGAAGGCGTAAAGATATAAATATCATCACTCAGGGTTGGAACTTTGTCTATTTCGTTACATCAATAGTTTTTTCAGATGGTCACGCTAGTTTGAGAGTACAACCTCTTGAACGTTAAGAAATACTAATCATATCATCACATCCCTTATGGGATAGGCAGAGAGAGCCCCAGTTCTCTCTAGTCTTACAGACTATACGCTTCATCTGAATTGATCGGTCATTTCGAGTTCTTTTAAAGTTCCTACCCTTGAGTTCAAGTAATAATGTATTGTGCTGCTGTGTCCGTAGGTGAAAGGCGTACTGATGGAGTCAAAGCTCCCGCTGGAGACGCTCGGCAAGATCTGGGACCTCGCCGACCAGGACAAGGACGGCATGCTGGACAGGCACGAGTTCATGGTGGTCAGTTACACATACTAACTTACACTCACAAACCGCACATTCACACTCATACGCATCCATTAACATACATCCACCACTCACACACATTTACGTTCACACACGCCCACTCACACACACATCCACTCACACTCACACTCACCCACATCCACTCACCCAGTCACACACAGCCAGTCACACACACACTCGTACCATCCCGCAGGCCATGCACCTGGTGTACAAGGCGCTGGAGAAGCACGCCGTGCCCACCAGCCTGCCGGCGTCGCTGCGCGCGCGGCCTGGCCGCCCGCCCTCGCGGCCCGCGTCCCGCCCGCCCTCGCGGCCGCCCTCGCGCCCGCCCTCGCCGCAGCCGCGCCCGCCGCCGCCGCGCCCGCAGCCGCCGCCCGGCTCCAACGCCGCCTTGCTCGAAGGCCTCTTGGATCTCTCCAGTGTGAGTATTCACATTCTGCGTTAGGGACATACATCTAAATAATTACTAATACAAACATTGTTGCCAACGTGACAAATGTCGAGTTCATCACCGTTTCTCAGGTATATCTGTATATACGCCTTTAAGTTTCCTTTCAAGCGTATGCAAGTTTGCTCTCGATGTTTCCCTTCACCGTAAAGCTCGTGATATGACATTAGCTAATCACTTAAGTTGAGTATGAATGTCTTGGTAAAATCTAGCTTTGATCTTGCTGGCGACTAGAACCAGTTGCCACCAGCATTCTGTGTTTTTTACCTTAAAATATATTAAATCTAGTACATCTAATTTTGTATTAATCAAGTGATTGTTTCTCGGTAGCCGGTGTCCCAGTCAGGCCCGCTGCTGGGCGACCCTCCATCCATCCCGGCGATGCCGGCAATGTCGGCAATGTCTGCGCTATCATCAATGTCGCCGATGCCAGTGATGCCGCTGTCCAACCCCACCCCGCCGCCTACCACGTGGGTCGTCACTCCTGCTGACAAGGTCATTGACAACATCATATTCATTATGTATATATCATCACGCAGAATCCCTCACGGGGTTGGCAGAGAGTAGGTATCTCTATAATGTAGATATGGATAGTGCCACCCACGAAGACGCCCCCCACCAATTTCTAGTGGAGGGGGTTGCGGGATGTGGGCAGTATGACCCCAGTCTATTCATTGTAGTGTACGTGTGCACTCATAGGTAATCAGTGTGTACCGATAATACTCACACATTAGTGGAAGGTTGCACGCTTACACTATAAACTATGAGTAAGAATAGTAGGGCGCGTCTTCATGGATGGCACTATACCTACCTGCTGCTATATTGAATAGTTATTGTAATTTGTAAAAGCATAGAGTATCACAATTGATAACTCTTACTCTGTTTTGCTGCACCCTAATACAGGGAGTGATGTTAAAATACATTTGAATTTCTACTTGAGAGAGGAGAGCGTCAGTTCTCTCAAGATTTATATAACTCTCGCTTAATCCACATGTGGGGGGTGCTATGTATGAGGTTGCAGTTTAGGAGAAGTCATTAATGTTACACAGTATTTAATAATGTTAAATGTTAGTAGAATGTTGATGAATGCACACAATCGCCGTGGCTGCGTTAATTGCACTGATATTAAAATGCTTGGCGATTACTTAGATCGGCGCGTGACATAGAGGTATTCAATTAATTTGAACTAGTTTGCTGGAATGTGAAATTAACTATATAGTTAATCTATATATATGTAGGTATAATGAATGTTTGTCTGTATGTCCTTTATAGAATCGTAAACCGCTGGACCGATTTTTATGAAATTTTCTGTGTATTTAGGTGGATTCGAGAATGGCTTAGATTCACAATTGCACTCGATAGGTGACGCTGCGATCGTGTTTCGGGAATTTTTTATTTTTCACCCAAGCGATGTAGCTGGGCGGGATAGCTAGTATATAATAAAATAATCATTATGAATTAATTTATTTATAATTTTTTTACATCTTCTACTGATGAAGCAGATGCTAATTTGGCTATCTTTGGAATTAGTTTTAGTATGATTCGCTTCTCGCCCGCTTCGATGTGTATCTCCGCCCTAAGCAAATATTTATTCCGTTGGGCGGAAATCGTACCGTATATTATTGAGTGTATGCATAGTAATTGTGCGTATGTGTGTGTAGGCTGTATTCGACGCCATGTTCGTGGAGGCGGACGCGGACCGCGATGGCTTCGTGTCCGGCGCAGAGGTCAAGCAGACCTTCCTGGACAGCGGCCTGCCGCAACACACGCTCGCGCACATATGGTCAGTCATCAGCATCACTCGAAGAGATGGCCTCTGAAGCAATTCCATCCTTTTGCCTCTGCCACTTTGACCCCCCTGAGAATCATATGATACACTTTATCTTACAACACACAATTTTGGTTTGCACTCCATGTTCTCCTTCACCGTAAAGCTCGCGGTGTGACTAATCACTGTAGGTACTTAAGTTCAGAGAAACTCATTGGTACAATCGGGATTCGAACTTGCGATCTTCGTGTCGCAGGCAACTACTCGAACCACGGAGCCGCAATTTTTTGTTATCCTGGATTGGTATTATAGTGAAGTTGTCGTGTAAATATATATGACGTGAATGTCCTCAGGGCGCTGTGCGACACGGAGGGCGCGGGCAAGCTGGCGCGGGAGCAGTTCGCGCTCGCCATGTGGCTCGTGCGCCGCGCTGTGGCCAACCCCCCCTTCGCTGGGGCCGGTATGCTGCCCCGCACTTTTACGCAGGTGCTGCTCGCTCGCTGGCCTGGCGCAGGCCAGAAGCGACCCCCGCCCCCGCGCTGGGGCTGATGCTGCCCCGCGCGCAGGTACTGCTCGCTCACTGGCTGGCGCAGGGCCATTTTACTTTGGCAGGGCCGAGCATACTGCCCCCGCGCGCACACGCAGGTACTGCTCGCTCACTGGCCTGGCGCGAGGCCGGCGACCCCCCGCCCCCCGCGCCGGGGCCCGACATGCTGCCCCCCCGCGCGCACACGCAGGTACTGCTCGCTCACTGGCCTGGCGCGCGGCCGGCGACCCCCCGCCCCCCGCGCTGGGGCCCGACATGCTGCCCCCCCGCGCGCACACGCAGGTACTGCTCGCTCACTGGCCTGGCGCGAGGCCGGCGACCCCCCGCCCCCCGCGCTGGGGCCCGACATGCTGCCCCCCCGCGCGCACACGCAGGTACTGCTCGCTCACTGGCCTGGCGCGAGGCCGGCGGCCCCCCGCCCCCCGCGCTGGGGCCCGACATGCTGCCCCCGCGCGCACACGCAGGTACTGCTCGCTCACTGGCCTGGCGCGAGGCCGGCGACCCCCCGCCCCCCGCGCTGGGGCCCGACATGCTGCCCCCCCGCGCGCACCCGCAGGTACTGCTCGCTCACTGGCCTGGCGCGAGGCCGGCGACCCCCCGCCCCCCGCGCTGGGGCCCGACATGCTGCCCCCCCGCGCGCACACGCAGGTACTGCTCGCTCACTGGCCTGGCGCGAGGCCGGCGACCCCCCGCCCCCCGCGCTGGGGCCCGACATGCTGCCCCCCCGCGCGCACACGCAGGTACTGCTCGCTCACTGGCCGGCCGGCAACGTAACGACAAACGTATTCAATTAAAAAAAGACGACGGACATTGTATATGAACTATATTTTATTTACTTTGAGCATCGTACCCACGGAATGAATATTAAAATCGATAAAGTCAAAGGAATTACAACGAACACGTAGCTAGTCCGGTTACGCGTGGCCCTCCAGCCGCCCCCCTCCGGCTGCCCCCCAGGGCGCCCCCCAGGCTGCCCCCCAGGGCGCCCCCCAGGCTGCCCCCCAGGGCGCCCCCCACGCCACCAGCCGCACCGCGCCCGCCAGGTTCGCTTCTTGCCAGCAACTGATACCGAACACACGCGAATAAGAACATGATTGGTATACTGAGGAACTTGAAAGATGAGTAATGAAACGTTGACGAAACAAGTACATATACGATGTGAAAATGTCAAGACGGGCTAACGGAAGACCACATGTCAACTGTCTAAATCAAAGCAATAGAATACTCTGAGAAGAGCGAGTTGGTATGAAGAGACAAATTATTATGGATAGAGTAAAGAAAGTCTAAGTCTAGAGCAATGGCTATCTACTCTAGCTGCCTGTGCCGTGAAGCGTGATCCACTATTGCCCGCGGCTAGTGTTAATATACGTCAATACAGACAATTTTGACTTGAAATACGACCTATTTACTCAATTCAGTGCCATAGTAGTAGATTTCGGTCGAGTAGTAACGACGTTTCGACGTATATTTTTCATTAGATATACATATCTAATGGGAAAACATAATGAGTACTCGGGTGCCCTAGACCTGTATAAGTTTCCATCGGCGTAGTGCACGGCGGAGATGACGAGATGGTCCCTGCCGTTGATGTGCAGCCGCGCCTGCCGCGCCTGCCGCGCCTGCCGCGCCTGCCGCGGCTGCACGCGCCGGCTGCCCGCGCGCCAGCACACAGGCACGTCGCGGAGACTAGTGCTGCTCATTATATACACACGCTAAGAGCCAGGGTGGCTGACTGGTTTCACTACTCGGATCTATAGTCGTGCTTGGGAACGCGGCGATTGACTCGCCATCTATCGTCTACGTTGCCACCTAAAAGTGTAACCATATCTCCGTCGAAAAGTGTGTTTGGAAAGAAGAAAGAAGAAAACGGGTTTTGACACGAGTCTCTGCTACGCTTTATGCTATTAAGCTCAAACAACACAGGCTAACTCTATACTGACGTTCATAAGAAAGTGATCTCGTTTGTAGATACGATCCAGTTGTAATGTAAAGTTCTAATCCCGACTGTATCAATGAGTGTTTATCACCGCGAGATTTACGGTGAAGATAAACATCGGGAGAAAACCAGCATACGTTTGAGAAGAAATTCAATGACGTATGTACAGTCGTGCTTGTGTAACGGAGATGGTCCCAGGATGTATCCCTTCTGAGACTTGCTGGACGGCGTGATACTTGCTCCCATTACCGACATCTACGAGAACACCCAAGTTGACTTCTACTTACCCAGGACACCTGACAACCACCGCGTCTCCATAAGCAGCAAAGATAATGTTCCTGACAGGCAACGGAGGCTGTGGCGGCAGCCTCTGCAGGAAGGAGTACACGCCTTGGCTGTTGTTTATGCGCTCCAATATATAGCTCGTGTTCGTTTGTACTTGGAATATTGTTGACTTGCACGGGATCTGGCCAGGGGAGGTGATCGAGGTTAATTTTACTTGCCTTCTGAGCTTATTGTTAGATTACTTACTTGCCTTCTGAGCTTATTGTTAGATTACTGTAGAACAAAATGTCTTATAGAAATTAGTTTTCGGTTTCGTTTAGATCCGCTTTTTAAAAATGAATATTTTTCGACGAACTAAACTCACTACAGATTTTTAAGCATAGTTGCGAAGTTATTGTTACAAATATGCGAATGCTTCAGATTGTCTTAAGACAAGAATATTTATCAAATGTCGCCAAGAATTAAGCATATTATCCTGTTTCAAGCAGAACGAACAAACTAAATTAGTTTGGGGGGGGGGGGGGATTTGCGCGAACAGTTCGTAAAGAGCCTATTATGAGGGCTGTATAATGGTTTGCCACCTATACTATGTACCTTGCACATCCCAATCATTATTTCATTGGGCCTCTCCCGCAACACCGGCAACGAACGGAGGGAATAAGGCATGTACTTCGACCGACATGGAATACCCCAAGGGAAGTCTGGAAACATAATATTATGTACAATCAATGAAATTTAGAGCTGTCGTTATAGAAATCCTTAATATAGAAGTATGATTTTAATCGTTCTTAAGACTACTTTACTGCGCAGCAAGGCCGCTTGTCTGGCAAATGCTTAACATAATCCGATAACATCTTACTATATTATGTGTAGTGTATTACTATACAGTGATTAGTCACACCACGAGCTTTACGGTGAAGGAAAACATCGAGAGGAAACCTGCATACGTCTGAGAAGAAATTCAAAGGCGTATGTATAGTCGTCTTGAGTAACGGCGATGGACTCGCCATCTGTCACGTTGGCACCTAATATACCTCTGGCGGAAAGTGGGTGTGTGGGTATTACCTATACACCTCTGCCTACCCCTTCGGGGACCCTTGTGGGAAGGCGTGAGGATATATTATATTATTATTATCTTACTATAGTCAGGTAACCTGTTTTAGTCTAGTAATTGTCTAAGGAATTCCGAAACCGCTCACTGTATCAGATCATAACGATGACTAGTATGATGATAATGATCATGATGATGATTACGATCATAATCATCATCATGATCATACGACATGATATAAGTGAGTTGCGAAGGCTTAAATCTCGCATAATGCAAAGATTTCTATCGCTAACAATACACATGACGAATTGACCATAACATCCATTCGCCGCACATTTGACGCTATTCTTCATAGCATGCATTGTTAGTAATAATTAAGATTGTTTACCTACCTTGGAGTGGCGAGAGAGTATCTTGTTGGTTGCGTCGAGTGCTCATTGAGGTGTTAACTTTCGCGTTCTGTAACATTACTTGTGCGTATTCGTATCGATACTTAATGGTAAGGGTTAATTTATCGTCTCAGACCTTTCTTGCACATATACATACATCACGCCGCGCGGGGTAGGCAGAGAGAATAAAACGCCAGTACTCTCTAAGACTCACAGACCTCTTTCGGTATATTTAAATCCATCCTTCTCTTCTTACATTCTCTCCAGTTACAAGTACTGAAGTTCTTGGGTATTCGATCGATTTGAGTTAGGTAGTTAGGACGTGGTCTTCTCTATTGCTTACGCACACTTGCGCATTGTATGTCTGTTTCGTTAATCTTTCTTCACTCGCCCTTTTTATGTGTATCAAACCAACGTACCATGTCTTTCTTCATCTTTACTTGAACAATGTTCTTCTTAAGTTATATTGCAATTAAAATATTAAACCATATTTACATGTGTATGTCACGCCGAAACAGTCGTACTTATTTGAATGAACTTATGAAATAAAGATGGCGTATTGTTTTTGCGTCGGACGTAAATACCAGTCATATACCTGTCTGCAGGCACGAATATAGCACATGCCGTGTCTCCGTCGCCTCCCAACCCTCCCGCACACGCTACAGCCACTCCACTGCGACCACGACGTAAAAGCGACCAGCTCATTGGTTATTTGTCTAGAGGGAGAGGGGTACGGGCCTCGGGAGGTGTGGGGTTTTACCTGGCAACATTGACCATTGATTACCATTCTCAAGGTTTTCTCGAGGGATCAGGATCATTGTTGTAGGTAACATTTTGTACGTACCACAGTATAGGTCTCCCCAGTATCTACTACTTCCAGCAGTATCACGCCGCCGGCACTATCGCCTATTTGGCAACGGTACACCCCTGCGTCCTCGCTCGTCACGTGATATATAGTGATGTTGCCGTCCTGTTCCCTCACTACTCTGTCCTTGTCTACCATTAGGGTGAAGTTTTGGTTTTTTATAGACTGCGGAGGGAGCGTTACGATGTTAGTTATCAGTATAGGGCGGAAGGACAATTCAGTTCGACAATATATACCTGTAACGTGTATATATACATATAACGACAATAGATAGAGTTTGGAGAAACATGGTTCAATTAAAATATCAAAATAGCAATTGTAAAGAAATTCGCAATGTAATTTAGTTACACAACTAAAGTGTGATTGAGTTGGTTCGGACATATGTAAGGAATTTGTGAAATAAGATTGACGAAAAAGGAATTGAGTTCAAAAATATAACAGCAGAGGACACTATACACGGGAACAACAAGAGTACTCGAAACGAGCTTGTACGAAGAGAAAGTCTAGAGAGAACTGACACACTTCCCTCATTGCCTGTTCACTCTAGACGTGATATACATGTTTATTTTAATTGTGCTCAATTATTATTGACAACAATTATTTTGTTGTATATTAGTGACTAGCTGTCCCGCCCAGCTTCGCCCGGGTGAAAAAGTAAAAAGTTGAGTTTCATAAAATCCGTTCTTAGCTGACCTCTACACCGCGTAAGGAATAGTCCTGCCATTTTCAGTCCAAATTTCAAGTCAATCGGCCTTATAGTTCCTGAGATTTCGTGAGTTCACAAATGTGATCTCCTATATATATATATATAGATAATGGTAACAGGGAGATATTCGAATTCTTATGTCAAATACCTCTGTATAAAACCATCTCGACTCGCGCAGTTCGCCAGGAGCCACGCACAGGCGGCAGGACAATCTTGCCACTGTTTCTTGGTACACCATAATTATTTCCGATGGCAGCCGTCGCGATGACGTTAACAGCTCCAATTGACGGAGCGTACATTCGTAGTAGTTGGTCCAGAGGCGGGATATTACGGCTAATTTGTGTCTGTCACCTGCTGAGGAGGAGATCGGCTATGAAGGTCGTCGGGGAAAGCGTTCATACATGCTTTATCTGAGGTTTAAGTTAACTTGGTGAATTGGTTACGGTACTTTGCTACTATTGTTGTATAAGTAAGTAAGTAACTAAGTAAGTAAGTTCTTTATTGTAATATATAATATATAATAATAAAAGCATTTTTTCAGCAAGTTTTTCCTTTACTACAAAAGGTGGCCAAAGCATTCGGCCCGCCTGAATGATAGCGCTTTCTTTAGGGGTAAGCAATGGCTGAAAGTATCACTGGATGGTCTCATTACATAAATGGTGTAAATAAATATTAAATATATTATCATGAATATAAATAAGAATCGTAATGCTTTAAATGTATTCTTCTTGGTGCCTATGAAAATAGACGTGCTCCGCGGTTTCACTCGCGCCAAATACATTAATTTTTTTATAAAATGTAGCTCTTGTTACGCCTGAATAATGCAGGTTCCCGTATGTGAATAAATTTTAAAATTTGTTTATAGCTTTCGATATTAACCATTTGCAATCGAACAATCAAATCTTCCCTCTTTATAATATTATATTATTATAGATAAGCACTGAATACTGTTGGTATATAAATATCCAACGGTTGGTGTGCAAAAACATGATTAAGTAATATTACTTGGAAAATACAGCATGTTCTCATTCCGTATCCCGTGATCCAGCTTGCCATCAGCGTCATCGTATAGCTCCAAGTTTCTTCTCTTTATGTACTCCACCCGCTTTCGTATAGAGACAGTGACAGCGCAAGCCACTTCTAGTAACATCAATGCTATGAATAAGGTTATGAGCCGTGGCATGTTTGCAGACGAATAAATTGTCGTCTATGTTTTTATCTCGTGCAATTATTGCATTGACACGAATAAACTAGGAATTTTCGAAAATAGAATCGCAATGTTTTTTAAATTCTCTCGGAATTATGACGTACCGTACTCGGCAAGATTCAGAGGTTGTTTATTATTAGTAGAGTAACTTCTGATGATTTAAAATTTTTATGTGAAAAAAAAATGACGTATGTACTATGTTGTTTTTTTTTACTTATTGTCGCTTGTGTACTAATCTGTAACTGCGTTTTTTAGTTATTAATAGTTTTTTTAAAAGATCCTATAAAACTATGTTCCTCGTAATAATGTCGTCATTTTGGTATCTTTAGAATTATGTTTTAGCGTATTATCATGACGATATATTCACAACACCCCATAACTTTTAGAAGACAACTGTTTGACCCACAATGATTTTAAACCAAATTAGCAGTATTTACATCTTTTTGAATTAAAATCCAGCCAGTATCAACTTTCGGTTTGTAGTCTGCGTTGGGCACAACCATGGAGTTTCTTGCCGGTTCTTTTCCATGGAAGCGACCAACCCGAACCGTGCTTCTTTTTTGACGTTTTATAAGTATAAAGAAGAAGCACACACACACAGAAATAAAAAGATTTTGATTTGATGTGATTTGGCATTATTCGATAATTTAAATGGAATTTTAGCAACTGTGTTACCTGTCGCTTCAGCTGTAAATGCATGTGATAGATTATAGTGTATGTGCGTAACTCTCGGTCGGTTGTCTCGGCAGCCGGCGGCGCCGTCGCTGGGCCCGCAGGCCACGCCCGAGCTGCAGGCGCTGGCGCGCGACGTGGACGCGCTGGCCCGCGAGCGCCTGGCGCTGGAGGACGAGCTGGCCGCCAAGGCGCGCCAGCTGCACGCCAAGGCGGCCGAGGCCGACAGCCTGCAGGTACACTGTACACTGACTACTCACACCACGAGCTTTACGGTATGCAAAGATGCATGCATATAGTCGTGGGCACTTAGAATATATCTTCGGCGAAATGGTTGTCTACACACCTCTGCCCACTCCTTCGGGCATATTATATTATATGTCCGAAATCCAAATCCGAATAAATTTTGTTTGGTAGGTAGGTATACAGATGATTATGCAGATTTACATATACCTTGACTACATACGATACATTGGATTAGATATATTTTATTCCAGAAGTAATGTCTACCAATTATATTTCATGTTAAGCGGCTGAAATTTCGTCCATTTTCTTTCATTAAGCATTAATAATATCAATTAAAGGTTCCACAAATTTAATACGCCACTTCATTCCCAGAGCGAGCTGGACACCCTGGCGGCGACACTCAAACAGTTAGAGAACCAAAAGGGCGAGGCGCAAAAAAGGCTGAACGATCTCAAAACGCAGGTGGGTAACGGGATTCTTATGATGTTTAGCTTACCGTGCTATAGTGTACATTTATTTATAGTTTTCTTAATATTCATATTACTCACCAACCCTTTGCATATTTAACTCGGATAACTTTTTTATGTTCGACTGTACTCTTGAAAGGAGACAAAGGTACAGTCAGATTGAAAGTTTGCCGCGTGCGTCAGGTGGAGAAGCTGCGGTCGCAGGTGAGCGCGCAGGAGGCGGCGGCCGAGGACACGGCGGCCGGCGTGGCGGCGCGGCGGGCGGCGCTCGAGGGCCAGCGCCTGAGGGAGGCCGAGCTGGCCGCGCTGGGGGACCAGCGGGGGGCCGAGGCCGAGGCGCTCACGGCGCGGCTCAGGCGCACCGTGCTCGCGCTCAGCCAGGTGGGGGGCAGGGGGGGCGAGACCAGAGGGACCAGCTTGGAATGTGGGGATGTCTACACTTGACATCCACTTTTTGTTCGTTTTCTTAGTAGCTCTATCGTTGAAGTGTTATTGTTCATATCCAGGCGAAGATCAAGCTGTCCCACCTGGAGGAGCAGCACCGCGTGATGTCGAGCGCGCTGGCCGAGCTGGAGAGCGGCGCGGCGTCGGCCGACGCCCTGCAGCTGCAGCCGCAGTTCTCGGCCGCGCACCTCGACCGCCTGGTGCGCGGCGCCACGCCCAACGACGCTCTCGTACGTACTGAGCTGAACGCATCTCATGCATTCATACAATCTGTTGTATGAACTGTAACGTGATACTATCCGCGACCCCTAGGAGGACGAGCCGTTCGCCAAGAGCAACGGCTTCCCGCCGCAGGGCGCCGCCTTCCCGGAGGACGCCTTCGCCGCGCCCCCCGCCGACCCCTTCGCGCCCCCTCTCGGCCCCCACGGCCCCCACGCGCACGCACAGGTACACTAGCTCCATACACTCTCAACACGACTAAGGCTCAGTTAACACGTATACATACCGCCTTGATGCCTTAATAATATCCATTAATTTCCACAACATACTACTAGCGCCATCTCGATTTTGCCAGCTTCGAAAAAGTAACAAAAGACGAATGAAGTATGTTGATTGATTGCAGTCAGACGGGTTCGCTTCGGACCCGTTCGCAGGGAATGCCGACCCGTTCGCCGGAGACGCGTTCGCTTCACACAACAATAATGCCGCCGCTGTCGAGGACAACGTGAGTACTGTGGATACATAACAACTCTGGGAGGAGATTAACACGTATTTAATAAATATTACTACCATTTCTATATCTAGTGGTGAAAATTAAATTTAATAAATCATTTTAAATATGTACGTATTTTGCAGACGAGGTTATGGTCTGGATGAATGTATTATTCGAGTCGCTTCCGATTTCAATTGTTTTCCGATCGAGATAAAAATCTGCGTGTTAACATCAATAGTTTGGTCAGGACTTATCCGAATACGCCGATGTGTTCTCTTCATGTTTCGATAATCATTTAGATATATGTGGTGATGT